>BMAO01014559.1:0-23044 GCA_019973975.1 Trichonephila clavata | reverse complement strand
CCAAAACAATTATTTTCGAAATTTCAAAGAAAAATGAAAGTTGTTCCTCGATGAAAGGAATGTAAGTATTTAATGATAAAAAAAACCACCATTATTTTATTCCAAACTTTAAAAAAAAAGAGTAAATAGGGAAAGATTTTCAAAAATAAAGCCCACCCTTTAGAATAATTAAAAATAATCTTATATATATGTATCAAGTAATATGTAAAAAGAACAATCTGCGCCACATTTCATTTCGGAATATTTATCTCCACTTCATCCTTTCTGGAGTCATTCAAAAACTCTTTTCAGAATAGTTTTTAAAATAAAATTAACTCAAACTTGACAGTTTAGAAAACATTTTAAACCACATTATCAAAAAGTCTAAACAGCTACTACTTCCATACACTGTGCAATACTTTCCCTTTGCTTTTTTTCTTAATTGTGTTCTTTTTTTCTTTTTTCATTTTTTTCTAATATATTTTCTTCTTCCTCAAGTTGGCCATGTTCCACGAAACATTTCCTTTCGCAAAAAACGTACATAACCACACACGTTTCATATGTTTACTCAACGTGTTAAACGTGACGTAAAATTCGCCATTTGCAAAAGATCCCCTTTTTTTCGAAGAAAAAGTTCGTCAGGCGTGCCAAATAGGCATACATCACGATAACGAAGCGTTTCTAGCGACATATTTATAACACACTGTGTCACCAAGCGCAAAATTGGAATTTTAGGCTTAGGTCGTTTTTGTTCTTATTTCTTCCGTTTCTTTCACAACCATAACTATGATCTGTTGTAGGCTTCATTTTGCGTAAATGATATTAAGATGTTCCTATCTTTTTTTTTTAATATTATTCTTTTGTCACGTCTGGCAGTTGGTGTTGTTCTATTTTTTTTCCTCTTTTTTTAATGTTCTTTTTATTTTAAATAAGTCTGAAAGAGTATTATCTGTTATTGACAGGTGATTCATCATCTTTTTTTTTTCACCAGTTGCCGAAACGTTTGGTCGACCGTATGATATTCCAAACAGAATTTTTTCTTACTCTGTCTTTTTTTTTTTTTTTTTTCATTTTTCTTCTTTTTTAAAAAAATTAATTTACTGTTTTGCAAAACGTTTTCTATCTTTTTTTTTTCTGCTGTAGTTGCTGCTCCGGTTCTTTTTTGTGCTTACCTTTTCTGCTTTGATGGCAATAGCGATTATCTAATACGTGAATTGGTTACGGAAATAAAGAAAGAGTAATAGTGATGGATAGGAAAATTATTTTAATTCAGTTTTCGGTTTGACATGTAAAAGAATATTTCCTCATTTCCTGAAAAAATGAAAATTGAGTCTTATACGATTATGTATTAATACGAAAACATAGAAAAATTTTTAACGTTTTAAAATCCAGCTCTTAAAAAAATTCTAACACAAATCGGAAAATAAGTAAATCCGTTATATAAATTGGAAAAAAGTACTAATACTGGAATTATTACTAATTATTACTTTTCTCCGTGAGAAGCAAATACTGTATGCAATTTAAAAAATTATCATCTTCATATGCAAATACAAAAAAATACATAAATGTAAAATAATCTACAATTACTTCTACTTCGAAGAGTATTGTAGATTATAAGTAATTAGATGAAGATGCATTGAAATTGTATTAAGATAAAACTTTATTTTTTGTGATATTAAAAGCAAAGTATTGTGAATTATGGTTGTGTTGTATATATTGTTACATGGTTCATCGTCTTTCAAATTCAGGTAAAGTGTACTTCGGAGTAAATCATAACTTATTTTAGAACTCTCTTATAATTAGATAGATTTTCCCTCTAACAGAAAACAAGTAACACACACATATTTATCTTCTATACCACAGAATCAAAAATCATACAAATACTGAACACAATAACACAAATCCAAGATCACAATTTTGCATATGGTAAATAAAACGCTTTGTCGTTGTTATTTATTTGAATTCAACGTTGCTTTCCTGTACTCGTCCTTATAGACTGGGAAGAACCTTCCAGAAATTTTTAATGTTTTCTCATCAAATAATTATTGTAGAATCTTCTGGTTTTTGTAAGGACTTTGTTCTCAAAAATTGGGCAACTTGAAGACATTTGACGATCCAGTTTGGCGCCAAACTTATTTTACTTATACTTGATACTTGTCGAAAATTGTTCTCTCTTGGCCTTCAAATCGTCTTTGTGGTCACAATATTCTATCTACAGAGAAGCGAATAAAATCCAAGCTTTCCGTAAAATTACTCGCACAGTTAATTTACTTTAATCAAATCTTATTTCAAAAAATTTGTATTCAAAAAAAAAAGTTAACGAATTCTAGAGTTCTAAGTAACCCGGTTCTTAAAATGGATAAACGCGAAGAATTTTGAATTTACAGACATTACAAAAGGTTTAAATCTGAGATCGATAAGTCTAGTTGACAGAGTTCCTTAACGTACTAATCACAGTTTTTAATTTATATGTCACAAGAATTTCATTTCCAAACATAAATGTCACCCACATAAAAGTAAGAAGTTATGATTTCGAATCTCCTGATTAGCGATTTTCAAGACGAGTTCACAAGTTCGAATCCTGATTCCTTTTTAAATAGCGGAGATTGCTGCATTGAAAATTTAACAAAATCTCAAAATCTTCGCCCAATGTAATGTTGAAATTGTTACACACACACAGTTCATGTAACGCTTTCATCATTTGACAATGATTCAAATATACGAAGTCCATCACCTCATCATATTGTTATGCAGAGTGTCCCAGGATTATAGGGACAAATTTAGAGGGGAGTTACGATTCATCGCAAGGATTTAGATTAGCATATCAGCCAATGGTCGGAAACATCTTCGTTCAGCGCTGGGTGATGTTGTTCACAACAGCATTGGAGGAAACACACACACACACACACACAGACTTGCATTACCGCAATCATTTGGAGCTGTCATCGCCCGCACAGAAGTATGAAACCTTTTTAAGAATACATAGCTGGCAGATATGCACCTGTTTGCGGATTGGCAGAAAGGAAATGCACAAGCAGCAAAAAATTTGTACCGCGAAAGGTACCCACAGAGAGATGCATCGAACAGATGGACGCAACGTACACATCGCTAGCAATGAGGGAAACATTGAAAACATTTTGTGACTTTTTCTCACATTATCTACCACAGCACGTGTAATATATTTGACCAATAAATATTTCGAATGATCTCTGTCTTGTACATCTTTATTTCATGTACATGTCATACAATTTAGCGATAAAGTTTCCCACTATGGGTTGCTATGCGAATCTGGATCCTTGTGATGTCTCTCTCCTACCTCCTCTTGAAGTTTGTTCCAATATTCCTGGGACACCCTGGAAAATCATTAATTCGAAATTGACTTTATTTCAAACATGATTTTAAAATCTTTATAATTTATTTTTATGTGAAATAAAATGAAACTCTGCAGGAAAAATTCGTAAGTGCAAATTTTTTGTTTAAAATAATATTCAAATGATGTCTTTTCAAATTGACTTTTAGATTAAAGGATAAAAAATTATAAGCCGAAATTTTTTTAAACATATTCCACGAGAATTTCTCATGTTTTCCCAATTTATTCATAAAATTACAAAACACTCCCAGTGAACACAAGTTTTTTTTTCTTTTTCAAATATCTAATTTGCATCTTAATAACTGGATAATCACATGCTGTCAACGTAATATGACAAAACTAATATATGTATGACTTGACTTCCTGAAAGGAATGTATAACAAAACAATCTGATCTAACCCGACAATCTATAATTAAAATTCTGAAGTGTTTGCTGAAGCTTACATAACTCATGTATTGCTGTTTAAAAATGAGTTGAAAATTTGAATAGCTATCAAATATGTTTTATGAATGAAAAGAATATGTCTCATTCCTAAAGTTTAGCGTTTAATTTGGAAGTTAACATTTTTAGTAGTAAAAAATCATATAAATATATTATAATTATTCTTGACGTTATATATATATATACATATATATATATGAAATAGACGTTGACCGTTGAAATGTATTTCTTAATATGATCGCTATTGTTGATGGTTTCTTTGGCTGGTATTGACAGGAGGCAATCCTGTGATTATAATTAAAACTATTTATTCTACATCTTAAACACATAAAACATTATAATGGCGACACAATACACACACAAAACAAGCTGCAGCCGGCTACATGTTGATACGGTCAAATACAGAAGCGAAAGAGAGTTGGTCTCCAGGAATCTCAGTATTTACAGGCCGCTCTAATCACATGATTTGAGTGGGTGGATAGGTGTAGTTTAAAATACTCTCGTTAGGCGGTGGGTTAACTTATTACTAAAACGTTGGTCCTGAAGGGATGGACCATTGGCAATTAAAAGATATTTAAAAGGATTATATTAGTGGGAATTATTACATATATATATATACTGGTGTCCAAAAGTTAAGCATAATTGATAATTATGTGAATAAAGGAGGAACTGTAAATCAGAATGGCGGGAAACGTTATATGCGAGTGTAAAATGGTTATAAAATAAGCAAGCAAATAAAAAGAATGATAATAATTAATTTTATTATCCAAAGTAGCAGTTTGAAAGAAAACTGAGCATACCAAGGATTCACACTTTAAAAAACAAATGAAAGAAAACATTAAATAAAATACTGATGCTGCAGTTTAATAAGGCATGTGGTCACCTCTTACAGCCAGGCACGCTGCACAGCGATTTACCATACTTACTATGAGATGATGAATGAGTTGTGGGCTCAAAAGGTTCCAAGCTTCTCTGACAGCTCTCTTCAGTTCTGTAACGGAGCTTGGCGGGTGCGAAAGGGCTGCAATTTGTCTCCCAAGCATATCCCAAACATGCTCGATATGATTTAAATCAGGGGAGTTCGCAGGCCACGACATGCGCTGGATGTTTTCCGTTTCAAGGAAGTCATCAATCAGCACCCCTCGAAGAGAGACATGGCGCATTATAATCCATGAATATGAAGTCAGGGTCGACAGCACCTTGAAACAAGTGAACATAAGGCTCAAGAACTTCATCTCTGTATCTTTGAACAGTCACAGACCCCGTGTCAAAGAAATGGAGGTCTGTGCGGCCGTCCATCATGATGCCTGCCCATACCATTACTCCCCTTGAGGAAAATGATGTCTTTCCGTCATGTTTCTTGGTTCAAAACATGTTCCATGTTCTCTCCATATCGTTACTCGCCGAGAACCACTACTCAGACTAAACCGGGACTCATCACTGAACATCACATTGGCCCACTCTCTTACACTCCAATGTTGATGTTTCAAACTCCAGTTCAAACGAGCGCGTTTATGTGCAGACTTGAGGGGAATGCAAACTGTTGGTCTTCTGGCATACAGGCCAGCATGATTGAGTCTCCTGTGAACAGTGTGTCTTGAAATTCGTATTCCTGGGGCTACTGTGAGCGCCGAACTCAGTGCCCTGGCAGTACTGCCCCTCTGACGTCGCGCACTTATTACCAGATATCGGTCTTGGCGAGTGGTTGTGACTCTTGGTCGACCTGATACTGGTTGTCGGGTAACATCTCCCGTTCTTTGAAACCTCTACCACAGTCTTGAGATCACAGACTGGTCCACATTCAGAATTAGAGACACTTCGGTTTGTGATCGTGAGGATTTCTGCATTCCAACAATTCTCCCTTTCGTAAACATGTCCAATCGGCGTTTTTGTGCCCTCATTCACCTTGTTTGATGGTTAACAACGTTCCTTCGCACAGCAGTTGTACGAAACTTTTCTGAACTGCCTATGCTGCGTGAATCGGTTTCTCCGGGTTCCGACATCCGCCGGTGTTTCGCGCAAGACGTAGTCGACTGAAAAGTTTTGCATAAACCCAATGTTTCTTCTTCACCCAATTAATATCCGCAAGAAATTTGGAATAATTTTACGAATATTTACTCCATGTCTTTTGCATTTTACAATTTATGCTTAACTTTTGGACACCAGTATATATATATATATATATACTAGCCATAACCTCCCCCCCCCCTTTTCTTAGGTATTTCATGATGTTGAATGAATATATATATATACAAGTTATTTATATCTAAGTCCTAGCATTAAGCGTTCGATGATATTGAAAAACCTTTTTATAACTCTCACTTTTTGTTTAAAAAGGTCAAAAGTTCTAAATAATAATTTCTAAAATTAAAGTAGAACTAGCTTTCACGCTCTCGTAAACCCCACCCCGAGTGGATTCTGTAAAACTCATTTTTAGTGGATTTCTGCTCAATAAAATAAACATGCTTGTAAAATTTCAAATTTTCATCTAATAGTTCAAAAACTTGATTTTTAATCAATAAGCTATCCTTTTGAAAAGATCCCACTTTGAGAGTCAATTTCCGTAAGACCCATTCTTAACGGACTTCATTTGAACAAAAGAAACTTGCATATCAAATTTCATTACGATAGGTGTAGGAGGTCGAAGTAGTTTTTTTATGTCATTGTGCCCCTGTAATTCCCCTTTCCGTCCTCAACTATAGAAGTCAATTTCCGTAAAATCTGTTTTTAGCGTATATATTCAACAAAAGAAACCTGACTATTAAATTTCAAGTTTGTATATCTAACAGTCCAAAAACCTAGATTATTATTTATATCGCCTTTGGGGGCTTGACTTTCACAAAATCCGTTCTTAGAGGATCTCTATGAAAGGAACATGCATACTAAATTTCAAGTCTGTAGGTCTAATAGTTCCGGAGATATCGGGATGAGTGATTGAGTCGCTTTTCTCCTTTATATATATATATATATATATATATATATATATATCAAATAAAAAGGAAACTCTATGGATAGATTAAATATCATACAAATCAGTGAAAGCTTAAATTTTAAAGTAGAGCACGAAGTACAAAAAAACAATTTATGAAGAAAAGTTAACAGACCCAAACGGGAAGTCTTACGTTTTCTGAAGCAACCAATGGTTTAAGACAGTGAAGTAGGGTTAACTGTGGTTGAATGTATATATTTGAGTGTATATTATGTATATATAACATCTCCTCAAAAAAGTTCTTTGAAGGATCTTCGCAAACTGATAAAAGCTGATATGCTCAGTAAAGTGCGTAGATAATGCTTACAGGAAAATCAGCATAAATTTTTAGACAAGCAGTGTTTCGTTTGGACATTTTGTTTTGATACACTTGTATTGCAGACGCAGTGTGGTGCAGTGGATTTATAAAAATCAAAAACATGAATCACCGCGTTTCCTTGCGATTTTGTTTTATGCTCAAAAAGTTAGCAAAAGATTGCCGTCAAATGCTTTTCGCGGTGTATGAGCAAGATACTGTACATCTTATGTGTGTGAATGAGTGTTTTTGACGGTTTAGTGAAAGCCGTGAAAGGGTGGAAGAACTCCCTTACATTTGAAGACCATTTACCCCGGGACGTCTTAAGGGATGGGCCAACTAAGCCTAGACCCAGAACTACGGCCTCAATGGGGGTCTCGTCCCGTTCTCGACTCAGTCTTAGCAAGATTATAATTCGAGTAATTTCAACGGTCAAATGTTATTTCCGATTGCTTTCTCCAAAAAACTGGGAATTTCGGACGATATGTCAGCTGGCTACATGTGATGACCGTCATCCCTGTATTTGCCTATATATATATATATATATAGACCTACCATTATTATTCATTCATTCAAAAGGCGGTAGTCAGTCAAACCAATTTGCTATTGTAAGTCATATACATTTATTTGTTTCAGGTTTGTACGGGCATTTGACAACGTATGCTATGAACTGGCTACTTTTAAAGGGGCTACATTTGTGTAGGGGCGCAGCGCCTACTTTTGATTAGGGTCCCAGGGCCTCAAGAAGTCTTAAGACGACCCTGATTTTACTACGAGTGATAAGAAACATATTTAAACGTCGCAGACTTAGTCAAAGACCATCTACAGACTGTACGAATGTTATCGAAGGTGATTGAAAGTGATGTTGGCATGGCATTGGCAATTTTGACTACTTAATTAGGTATCCGATGCCTCATCATTTGCCAATAGATTCCATGTTACTCCAGAAAAATGTTAATTCAAACCAATCATCAAAATTTATTTATTCAATGAATACAAAAGTAATTGATTTTAAATAAAACTACTTTGCATACTTACTATAAACAAAGGGGCTATCAATATCCATCTGCCAATTAAAGTTAATGATTGTTGTTTTTTGGAATATACGCGCTTTGAGTTATAATTAAATATGAATATAATTTGTTGATTTGGTAGTGATATTCTACATTTTTCTTGCTTTTAAAATCAACCCTCGAATAACCTTTGAGATGGAAAATAAACAAATTAAAGTTTTCTAGTTGTATCAGTTTTCATTCAATTAGTTTTATGAAATTTTTATCATATTTGCTTATTTGTCTCTGTCTTGGTTAACCTCACGAATCAATAAACAGTTAAGTAGACAAATCAAAAAATACCATTCCTAATAAAATATAACCACTCTACTGGTTATCAATTTATTATTTAATAATTAGTCATCATTTCTAGTATTCTTTAATTTATTAATCTTTTCGCATCATGCCCATAATTAGATAAACACGAAAAATGTGTGTTGACATCTTTTTTATTATATCTGGTAAGCCCTAAATGCTATTTTTACTTAAGTTTTTCTAGGTGAGAGTTAAGTAGGATATTTATACAATATTACACTCACAGAATGCTTTTCATTATTATCTTTCTTTTTTCTTTAACACTAAGAAGATCGTGAACTCAACTAAAATGCTTCTTTGAAGAAGGGGAAAGCAGACACTACATTTCTTACACCAAAACAGTATTAAAATGTTCATATATTGAACAATAATTTTAATCAATATTTCCATAAGTATTGAGAGAAGGATCCAGATTTCATGACTATATATCTCTTGCTGATTTTATATTATACATATACTGACCGTTCCCCACCACTTCGCAGGTTATTTCCTGATTAGCACAGATCTTCACTCAACAACCAAAAAACATGCTTGCCAAATTTCAAATTTGTAGATCCAAAAATTCCAGAGATATCGTGATGAGTTAGTAAGTGTGTGTGCTTTTTTCCCATGTATATGTATATTTCTGACAGATATATAAACAGTATAGTGTGTATAGAATTCACGTATTATAAAAATAAAATTTCTAAATTGTAATTATTAAGTACTGTTTTAAGAAATCTTATTTTTAGAGAAAAAGCATTAAAAGCTATGTTGTGTATTGCTTGAGATATTGTAAGCTATTGTTGAATCTATTTTTTTAAAAAGAAAAGATCGTGATAATTAAACGAAACATATTGGTACGTAAATGATATTCTTCCCTTGTAAGAATAGCTAAAATGTTATTCACATATTTTCAACTAATATTGTATTTTTTTTTTCTGTTTACAGTTTTGTAGTAATGTATCAGTGGTCTTCAAACTGTGTTTCACGGAACCTCAGGGTTTAACGAATCACAATAAAAAAAAATCGAAAGTTTTATTTAATTGGAAAAAAAAAGAAAATATTAAAACCTTTTCATCTTTATATGTATTACCTACTAGATTATTAATATTCCATTCTCCTTACTATACCGGGATCCACGTAATAATTTTATACTCATTAACACGATGTATTGCAAGACTAAGTTTTCTAATGGAAAATGTACCTTTTTTACATCAGAGGAAAAAACATCTATAATGAAGGGAAGGGAACAACATATCAACATATCAAAAGATTCGACATTAAAATCCAACTTTAAGCAAGAACATATCCTGAATTTTAGGTAGCGAATTCATGCAAAATACACAGCACTTCTCACTCACATAGTTACAAGCATTTTAATGTCGTTCAGAACAATGTATTTAGATGAAAAATATTTCTCAACGGGAGTGGCTGCAAAAACAATACAAAAACGTATTAAAAGTCTAATATGAATACGACTGCAGATATAATTTCAACAGACACAGACTTCGATAGTTTGTGTAAAAAAATGCAAGCATATATACCAAAACCTAAATATAATGTAAGGGTAAGTAACACATACTATCGTAAATTAAGATTAATAAGTGAATAAATTACATTAAAATTACACTAAAATTTTTTAATAACAAATACAATACTTTTCTATTGTCTTTACATAAAGTACTTATAACTTGTTGATATAATTTTAAAAAATTTTAAGATTTTTTGTTCTAGGATCTCTCTTGAAAGAGGTTCCCCAAAAACATTTTATAGTTTTGAGGGTTCCGTGAGTTGAAAAAGTTTGAAGACCACTGCTATAGATAAATAATGGAATGTCTTCTCTGTCCATTTATAAAATTCTGATTTTTTTGTGGACTACAAAATCTGGCAAGTGTTATTACAAAAATAGCTTTTTTAAAAGTTTATTTATTACTATATTTTTCACAGCAGGTGGCATTTCCTTGAAGAATACCTGTCACCAAAAACATAAATATCCCGGGTTACTTAATCCAAAGCGAATGCTCAAAATCAAGTTTAAAAGCGCAGTCACAGCCGAATCTCTGCTCTGTTTATTTGTTTAACCTCCACGTTCCCTTACCAAACAGGTAAACAAAGCGGGGAGGGGAAGAAGAAGAATGAAAAATTGTGTCAATCTCATAAATATTCAAGGGGTGGCGTTCAAATAAATAGAGAAGATAAAATGCCCTAAGACGGAGGAGAGTTGAGATGTAAGAGGCTGGGACCACCTACACACTGTAACCACTTTTATCTCAAGAACTATCGACCAAATGGCATACTATTATGCCAAAACTTGGTACACCTCCAACTTTAGAGAGCTGTTACAGCCCTCAGAAATAAGAATCGGTTCAGCTACGAGTCAGGGTATGTAATCGCGGGAGTTTTTTACTCCCCTTCCCCTCATCTCGATTTGTAGTGAATTTCATTTTTTATAAAGAAGTATATCCTTTCTACGTGATTTTTTTAATTTTATTTCATGGATTTTTTTTATATTTTTGAGGGGGAAAGATTGATGAGATACTTTATTTTTATCATTACTCTTATCAATAATATAATTTTTAACAGAAGGGCATATATTATGTAATATTATCTTCTTGGTCAGTTAAAATCATCAGTACTTCTAAAAGAGCCGTATTTTTATAAAGGAAAGTCAAAAAACCTCTATTAGATAATAATATTTTACTTTTTGTTCAAGCAAGATCAAACATGCTGTTTTATAAATATTAAATACGTAAATATTAAATACATTTCTAATTTCATTTTGTTTATTGCCGTAAAATATTTAAGAAACATTATTTTACTTATAATATATTACATTGCTGATTATTGTTCTATCAGGTACAATCTTGACTTGTCGTGAAATTCCCAAATAACTTCCATTTTTCTTGAGAGGAAAAAAATTTTTGTAATTGGATTTGATTTCAGAATTCATAAAAGAAATATTTAAGAATTTATACAGAAATATTTTTTTTCCAATAGGTGTTTTTTCAAAACGTTAAATGTTTCAATTAATTCATCTGTGATTTTATCATTGAATAATTTAAATTATTATTACTTTTGATGTCTTTAAAATTATCATTAAAACAGTGTTTAATTAGTTCTATTTCCAAACATTTCGTGGCTATATACAACAAATTTTACTAAAAAAAAACGCATTTTGCAGAAAGCTTTCTAGAAAATATGGTTTTTTTTTAAAAATTCCTTTACCGTAGGAAAAAATCACAGCTTTAAGAACTTCATACATTTTGCTTTAAATATGCGTAGCATTCTGAGCAAAAGCGTTCCTTACAGTAAATTTTTAAAAAATTTCTGAGTGGGTTGTGATTTTTTACTAAAATAATAAGTTGATAAGTCAGCGTTTCTCAAAATGTGGGGCGCACCCACCTTAGGGGCATGATAATTTTACAGGGGGGGGGGTACATTGAAAAGTCTAAAATAAAAGATTTTTAAAAAATTACAAATTTACTGAAAGTATGCAAAAAAAATAATACATTCTGACATAATGAAATAAATAAATACACATTTACACTGATATAATATACTTATAAATGCATCAGTACTGTACAATGTATTTAATAATTACATTAAGTACTAAATTAAAAGCAAGATTAATAATTACAAGCGACTCCTATGGGCTTGCCATATACAAAATTACAAAATTTAATACTTATATTGATAATTTGAGCGGTTTACAATTCAATTCGTATTGTAGCTTTAACATCAAATACATTATTATTGAATTCAATACATTGTTATAGTATAGAGTGGGGCTAGTATAGTATAGAGTGAAATTATGATTGAAAATTGGGTCGCAAGTATTCAAAGTTTGAGAAACACTGTGATAAGTTGTAGATTTGACTCTTGGTATCGCTCAAACCCTCTTGACAATGTAGGCAGATCGTGGAGGCATCGTTGGGTAGCGTCATTCGTATTTATCTTACAGCAAAACCAAATAAGATAAAGGAAAACTTCCCCGGACACCGGAGAGTTGTGAAATCCTACTTTTATTTAGAATCTCTGAGAGGTGAGTCCCTAAAGTGCAAAGGATAATGAAAATTGCAATCGATTGTTGAGTAAATGCTTAAAGTGTCGCATACTAAAGCAACTCAAAGGTTACTAGTGACGAACCTCGTAATTTTGAGCCGTGATCAGTTGATGAGTACGACATCTGAGCAGGGCACCTTTGTATCCTAATTTCCCAACCATGGCAACGTGCAACCTGTAAAGCTTCATTATGCATAAAAAGTAAGCGGGATTTGTGGAAAAAAATATCAACTCGGATATCCCTCTTTTCTTATGATTTAATTCAATGTTGCGAAACTCTGGAAAATGCAAAAACTGGGAAAAGGATCACACCTTTAAACTCTACACCTGATTCCTCCCAAAACAGCTCCTTATATAGCTTAGATATTAACTATGGAAAGAAAAAAATAGGATTTATGTGAATTTACACTATAAATTAATTTCGTATACAAGCATTTGTTTATTACAACAGAAAAAAAAAATGAATGATTGATACAAATACATTTAAGTCCCTTCTCTTAATGTCTGCATTAGAATATCTTTAAGGTATTGACCGCTATCTTGGATCAATTGTTGAAAAAAGACCCGAGGATAAGACATCGCTTTTTGGATAAGTATTCTACACTAGGGATAAAGAGTTTTGATTAAGTTCCACACATTTTTGTAAATGTGAAAGGAATATTCCGAACACGTTTTATCCTTAGTTCCTTCCACTTCTTTTGACTGGTTCAAATCGATCCATCCTTCAAGAATACGAAACGAATAAATAGATTTATCGAACAGATGCTGTGGCATAGCACTCGGGAGAAGTTGCATATGTCAACGTGTATAGTGTGTATATATATATATAAGTAATCGTGTTTCATATTATTTATACCAGGGGCGTGTAAATGAATTTCAGTAATAGCTAATGTTAATGGGATGTGAAGCAACAAAGGCTATTATTGTCTTAATAATAAAACAATTTTTAACAATGGGTTGATTGTAAATTGTTTGGAGCTGAATTTAATATTTCAATAAGAATATTTACCAAAATCTATATAGAATAATGAACCAGAAAAAAAATTGTTTTCATTTAGCTTTGGATAGATCATTATTTTCTTTCCACCACTGCAAATTTTTATGATTTTATTAGTTTTTTGCCTAAAAAATCATTACAATTTTCTTATAACCATTGCACATTAAGCCAGTGATTCTCAAACTGTGGGGCGTGATAATCCCCCGAGAGGGTCACGAGCATATCGAAATGTGGAAATAAATATTATTTTTAAAAAATTATCAATTTACTGGAAGGGAACAAAAAAACAAAAACAATATACATTCTGACACAATACAAAATGAAATACACCTTGGCATGTTTATCGCAATCTGTTAGAATTTGAAAAGTAGAAAGGAAAAGAAACATAACACTTATCTTATTACATAAAAGTAACTTACTTAAAATACCTATTACACAAAAGTAACATGTACAAAATTTAATATCCTGATAATTTGTACGGTTTATAATTAATGTCGCATTGTAGCTTTAGGGTCAAATTACATTATTATTGCATTTAACACACTTTTATTGAATAGATGGGGGGAGGAAGCGATGAAAATTATGATTGAAAATTGAGTCGCAAATACTGAAAGTTTGAGAAGCACTGCTTTAAGCCCAATTAGATGTTAAAATCTATAATCAGGGTCAATGGTAGCCTTATTAGTAAGGCAGTGTACTGGAAATCATGAATCCTCTCCAGGGACGTCTTAAGACTTCTTGAGGCTCTGGGCCCATACATAATGGAGGCCCCATTTATGGTTCTTAAAAGTAGACAGTACATAACATACGTTGTCAAATACTCGTATACACAATAACTCGAAACAAATTAATGTGCATGACTTGCAATCGCACAAACCAGCTCAACCAACTGCCGCTTTTTGATTGAATGAGTAATGATGGTATATGGTGGTAAGCCTAGGCCTATACATGGACGAGGGACATCAGTTGATACATCGTTCAAAATTCCCAGTTTTTTGGAAAATAAAACTGGAAATAACATTTGACCGTTGAAATTATTCGAATTGTGATTTTTTTAAGATTGGGTCGAGAACGAGACGAGACCCCCATTGTAGCCGAGGCTCTGGACCCGGGCTCAGATGGCCCATGCCATAAGACGTCCCTGATCCTCTCATCTTTCCAATGATCATTGAGTAGCAAGACTGATGTACCTTAAATCTGCCATGGTTCAATCTTCAAGTTCGCGTGACGTGATACCATCTCAGAAGTTGATTCCGTTATCTGAACATGTTCTAAGTAATTAGTCATAGTCATATTGACTGTAGTTAATGAAAGTTTGAGTCGAATAGAAATAGGCAGTTGGAAATGTTCATTCAGAAAATTACTGTCACCAAACATCAATATTTGACTGTGATTAAAATTACGGGATAAAATGTATGTGATTAGTAGATCTTGTGCCACTCAGAAACAAAGAAACTAGAGAAACATTTTGTATAAGCAAATACCACACTACCACCAAACACGGATTCTAACTACCGTTAGATCCATTGAAAATACATAAGGACCAGATAGTTCTATCATAATTTGAATAAAAATGGAACCAAATCAATGTGAATATGTTGACATACCTGTTTCAACTTTTTATTTACAAATGATATTTTTGTTCTCATCTTCATTCATGGTATGACAGCCCAGAATGGGCCAATGCCTTCTGAACTCTTGGTGTTTAAGACTGCCTCTATTTGCAACCAAACTTCCAATTCTTAGTTTAAGGACCATTCTTCTCTACTGCATCAATCCATGGAAGTCTCGGTCTTCCTCTTCTTCTAGTGTTTCATGGGTCTAGTTAAAATATATTTCTTCTAATGTTACGGTCGCTCACACAGATAGCAAGCAAAATCTAAGTGATATGGATTATTTTAATGTAATGAACAACCAAGAGCGTAGCTACCACGCCGTAAACAGCTGCATCAATGATACGGGGGCCCCAAGCTACAGGGGCTCAAACATGAGTAATATTTTGACATTTTCAAATAAGTTTTATTAAGGGGATAATATTTATTTATTTTCCAAAACATGGCCTCAAGGAATTTTTATTCGGGCCCACTCAGGAGTAGCTACGTTATTGTGAACAACATTGTTATTACCTAAGCAGGATTTAGCTGACAGTTCCTTGTTGGTGTTGGACATTTTGAGTGTGTACGACGTCATGGACCTGGTCTAGCACTGCTGGCCAATGGGGGCGTGAAACAACAACATTATTATTACAAATCCGAACTACTTCGATTAGTCTGGGCCAGGGAGATCGAGTAGTCATGTTCAAGAGCTTCGTGTGATCACAGTAGACTGGTGGTTATGGCCACGAGCTCCTGCCAGAGTCTCATGAGTTCGAGCCCTAGTACTACTGAATAATAGCCATGTAGAGGGCCTGATGTACACTAGATCTGTCGTGGCTCAAAGTCTTTCTGTTGATGTTGTGACTTTTTCACGTAACAGCGTCATTTTTTATTCACAATGCAGATGTAAATGTAATTAATAGCTGTAATGTAAATAAACGAAATATTTAATTTCCTAACTCTCACACTACCATTGATTTTCTCAAGCGTAATAAAGTGCTGTAGTAGTTTGGAGATGGGGTGCCAGTCAGATGTCGTCCTCATCGCTTGACCGTGGCTCAAAATTATATGGCACATCGCCAGTACCTTCGTGTACAGTGTAACGTTAATAAACACTCACTCGAGAACTTCGTGATTGACGATGTAGAAAAGAAATCGTTGATTGCACAACATATTTGCCATGTAAATAATAGAAGGCCGCTGTACATAGTCAATAAAATTGAACATTAAACTCTATCCATGGTGTAACGTGGGATAAGATACCAATTGAGGAACGTCATCCGTGTCACGGTACTCTGGCTACAAGTTACTGGATCATTTACCAGCACCCTTAGTGTAGCTCTTCTTTTTCTTCAATGGCTCAACAGCTCCTACGTGGGCTCTGGCTTTGTCCAGAAGTCTTCTCCAGGCATCTATACTTTTGGCAACTGATTTTCAGTTTTTGACCTTTAAAACATTTTGGTCTTTTTCGACACAGTCAATCCATCTTAACGGGGGTCTGCCCCGAGGTCTATTTCCCATGGGCTTTGTCAGAAGGATTTTCTTGCACAGCAACAGCCTTCATTCATTCTAGCCAGATGACCAGCCCATTTAAATCTTTATAATTTGACAAATTGTACAATATCAGTTTGTTTATAAATTTTGTAGAGTTCTAAGTTAGATCTTCTCCATGATCCATTCACTTGGATCCCACCAAGAATGCAGCGTAAGATCTTCCTCTCGAAAATTCTCAAAGCTTCCTGATCACGTAAAGTCAATGGCCAAGTCTCTTGAAGTCAGAACAGATCTTATAAAATGTTCTTAAAGAAGCAATTTAGTTCTTAATTTGAGAAAACTGGATTTTAAATAGCTCTTCAATGCATAAAAACATCTATTTGCAGCAATGATTCTTTTATAAATTTCTGGGGCCACTCATTTTTATTTTTTATCTCAGTTGCCAAATAAGCAACACTGTTAACTTTATCAAATTTATAATCGCTAATTTCTATGTGACTAAGTTGTAAGTCGGATTTTAAACAAGGTTATGTTGTTCTAATAATTCAAAATTTACGAATTTTCAATTTAGTATTAGATAGAAAAATACAAAAGATTTCCAATATTCACGAAATTGATCAGAACTACATTCTCTCCCATTTGCACTCATTAAATCAATACACTAAAAGTACCATTGAACAAGGTATCACGCAATCACTGTCCATCACCAATCTCTATCCTTGAGAAGGATCTAATCTCTCCGGGAATCCATCTCGACAACTCCCGATTCTCCGGAAAATTCCCCAGTTCTAGAATTAACGTGAAAGCGTCCGATAACTTCACTCACAATTCCGACGTGTGTCGAAGATAGTCGATAAATTACGACACGATACACGCGGCGTCTTCGTCACCACTCGGACTTAATGAAACGAGTTAATTTATGACGGGTGACCCTCTAATGGAAATTCAATAGATGACCCCCTTCGCTTGATATCGCCTGAGGAACGAGAATCTAGTACCATCTCCGTGGAATTCGAAAGACCCTATATCGTGACAGGAGAGTCTATTCAAAATATATCACGAGAAGGGCTTGACAATGAGATGCCAAGATAATGATTGGTTACTCCTCGAACATTACTTAGAAGGAGGGGAGGGGTTACGACCCCCTTTTCGTCACTAGCTTAATCTTTAATTTCGGATTTAGGAGATCGGTTAGAATTGATTAAAGGTGTTTAATTGTGCGTTGGGAATTAGTGATTGGGGTCTGAGATTGCATGCTTAAATGAACGGGGAGAATAACTGAACAACAGTGATTGAGATTTTTGTGAATTTCGTTTGCCTTTTTTCTTTTTTGATTGTCGTCAAATGGCACAATTAAAGTCCTTATCTCAGTTTATGCTATCATTTATTTTAATCTCACTTTGCTATCTATTGATTAGACGTTTATCGATTATATATTAAGTAGATATGGGGCTTTGTCTCGATGGTACCATGGCTTTCGATAGAGTTAAATTTGATTCCCCATTTAAAAAGCGTTTAATTCTACTAAATAACTTATATCGGCAGTTCATTAAGCTTGGTTTTATTTGATTGTTGCTTTTACGTTGCTCAGAATATGCATTATTTGACAATTGACAATTACCCCTCAGGGGGCTCACCTTCTTTAGGTGAGTACGGGTGTTACAATCCCGAGGTGCCCTAGTGATCCTTTCCTTTTCCCACGGGGTTTACTGTCTTTGGTAAACACGGGCTTCACGAACCCGGGGTACCCTAGTGATCCTTCTCTATTTTCGACCCTCTTTCTTTTCATTCAATTCATTCTTTCTTTCTCTTCCCGTCTAGACCACAGATATTAAAACAAATGTTTGGCGCAGTATAGCCGAAATCGGCTCTTGCGCCAATAAACCCCAAAATCAAAATCAAATCAAATCAATTAATATCAAAGCAAAAAGAAGATGGTGATATGTCCCCACAAAGTTGTGGAATATAGTGAGAGTATTGGTTACAAATAATATTTTATTTAATTAATAAGTACTAAATTGAAGTAGGAGATAGGCAAATGTATACTTACGTATTAGCGTCACCGCAGCCAAATTGACGTCCCGCGAATGACGCTAATTTTTACCAAAATCTGACTGAGTTTTTTTTTTTTCTAGTTTAAAATACTTTAGATTCTTTGTGTTGTTTTAATTTCAAGGCGTGAATCGGGTGCCAATTATGCGGTTGTGACGCTAATGCGTAAGAACCGGCAAATGTGGTCTGCTTGACAAAATCAATGTTGTGTAATAATGCATAGATAAAAGACACAGAATGCAGTGCGCAATGCAACCACTCTAATTTCTTACAAACCCTTTTCCTATAGACCAGTGTAGCCGTGGTAGCCTAGTGGCCAAGGTAACGGACTCGTGCCAGCGTGTCGTGAGTTCAAGCCCAGTGCCATTGAAGACCCGCTGTGTAGGGGAGCGATGGGCGTCAAATCTGTCGAGAGCTCCAATATCCTCTCGTTGGTGTGATGGTTAGGAGAGGGGGTAGCTCAGATGTCATTCTCGTCACTTGAAAATGGTTCCAAATTATGAGGTCCGTCGCCAAAAAACCCTCATGCAGCTAAACAGTGTAACGTTGATATTCACTCACTCACCCGTAGACCAGTGGTCTTCAAACTTTGTCGATTCACGGAACTTTTGAAGCTATAGGGTGTTTCCGCCGAGCCAGATCCAAGTTTTATAGATAAAAATATCTTAAAAAATAGTTGAAGTTGATCAACATGTTATAAATACTTTAAGTAATGACAGTAAAAAAGTAAGTATTTTTACTAACAACTTTTAATCTAATATTACTTTGATTTAGTCATTAATTCGTGTTCCATACATAATCTACTATTGCATTATACCGGGTGGGCAAAAAGTCTGTAAAATCTTTAAAAAATTTATAAAACCCAGAAAATTAAACAAAATAAAAAAATGGTTTTTCAGCTTTAGCATCGGTGAGTCACGGGATTTTTTTAAGATAAGAAAAAGAAGAAGAAAATTCAAAAAAACACCCCGATAGGTGGTGCTTCGTACATAAGTGAAAGAAAAGACTCGCAAATAACAGAAGTAACGTTACCAAATCATTTAATTACAGCAGCATGTGCTCCACTTATCCATCACCACAAGGGAGGACACATTCCAAGTGTGTTACAAATCCAGCAACGTCAGAGTGCAGAATGTCCCCCTGTGTACATGACAGCTGTCGGTGCATCACATCTTTCAATTCCGACAGATTGGATGGACGGGATTAATATACCGGGGAATTTTAATATCCCCACAGCCAAAAGTCTACTGGAGTCAGATCTGGAGACAGAGGAGGTCATGTAAACTTGCAACGTTTGCTAATGATTCTTAGACTTGGTCGTCCGAATCTTACACGATCCTTGAGCGATCCAGTTTCCTCAAATCGCTGAACAAGCTTTATGAGGCGTACCACTGTTGAAGGCCTTTTTCCAGTCTTCACATTTTTCTGAAGTCGGAATTTACGCAGTGCAACAGTCGCTGATTCCTTGTTCATGAAAAACAGCTTCGCCAACAAAGCTTCGTCTTTCGCGCTCAGCATCCTTGTTCACTTAGATGGCATGCAACGGAGAATTAGATCTGGATCAATATAGCACCAGTATATATATATATATATTTGTTATTGCCTGTCTCATTTGTGCTTATTTCTCAACTCAGTTGTTTGTACGAGCGCCATCTGAAGACAGGTTTTCTTTTTTTTTCCTTGTCTTAAAATAAATTCCAGTGACTTATCAATGCTAAACCTGCAAACCATTTTTAATTTTTTTAATTTTCCGGGTTTTATAAACTTTTAAAGTTTATACGGACTTTTTGCCCACCCGGTATTTAATATCTGGGATATGTGTTTGTTTTTCTTTACACAAAAATCATCAATATCTACATATTCTTCGTTAATTTGTTTATTTATTTTGTTTTTGCTGCCACATACATTGAGAAAATTTTCAACTTACAGTGTTCAAAATGGCATTAAAAGGTTTATACATGTGAGAGGAACTGCCGTGCATTCTGCAAATTTGAATCCTAAAATTTAGGATTTGTGTTCCTGCTTAAATTTAGACTTAAACGTTAAATCAGTTGATATGTCGATACGTTGTTGCTTCTTCACTAACAAGCTATCTGATTTGTCCATTCATGCTTGATTTTCTCCTCTGTGGAATTTTATTTTACGTGTTAGGATTTTTTTTTCGAAAATGTTCTCTAGGTGAGCAGTTTTTTCTTCTCTTTAATAAATGGGAAAATGTGCTTCACAGTATATTTTTTAACACTGTCATCTAAATCTAATTCACCAATTCCATTCCACTTGATATTACGAAGCATGACACTAACGTGAATAAAACTATTTTGCAGAATCCAGAATTGTAAATAACAGAATAATCACTATCTGGGTAGTGCATATATAGAAAAAAATGTTTTAATAATAATAATAATAATGCAAGAACTTAGGGTGCCAAATTAACTTTTAAGACCCTGATTTCCCCGTGATTGATTAAACCAGATCGTGACTTTAATTTTAAAAGAAAAATCAGAGTCACTCTCGTAGACCCCGATTTACACCTCAAGAATCCCCAAATTATTTTTCTGCTGACTGGACCCCTTGTAGTTCGTCATAGACTGTTAGGTGTCAATATAGACCACTTTGGGAATCACTTGTTTAACCAATCATGCATATATTTCCAATACAATCCATTGATTTTTTTGTATCTATGCCTCATAAAATATTCAAGACTTAATGCACTATTTTACAGCCACTGTTTTCACATTCAAGAAATTCCTCAACACTTTTTCCGGTAATATTTTACTCCAATAAAACTACTCCCCGATAATTTGGAATCTTCTGCATTATGAAAAAAGTGTTAGGAGAAATATGTAGAAAGCTAAGCAGTTGTTTCAATTTATTATCAATTGAATAATAATCCTTTCACAGCTTGTAAATCCATATGTTTTAAATGTTATTGACATAGAATGAATTTTTCTCTTGGATGTATTTTTCGTGAGGTGCGATTAGATATGAACTCTGCTTTTCATTTTCTGATAGACAGCGCTGGGTATTGAATTTTTTTCCCCGTCTCGTTCAAACGTGGGACAGGAACTGTTTAAAACTCTTCCACAGAATCATTTTTCCGTTTCTTTCTGGTTTTCGGGTGTTTTTCTTTTGATTGACTCATAGTCTGTCTGTAAATAGTCAAGGGATTAATTTTTATTCGAAAAAATAAAAAAAAAAACTCAATAGAAGCAGTGTGGAAGCTATAGTTAAGAGTTCTTCAAACTTTGCTTTTCTCAAATTTTTGAGTTTTGGATTTTGGTTGAGTAATTTTAATAGGTGTAAGAGTAAGATTTTTTTTCTTTTTAGTAAAAGCTCAATTTTGCATAATTTGGATGAAAAATTGGTGGTGTTTTTTCTTTTCGCACATGGCTTACATCAGGCATGTCAAACACGCGGCCCGCGGGCCACATGCGGCCCGCCAGTACATAGGTTGCGGCCCGCGAAGACATTTTACAAAATTAATTACATTTTACAAAATCAGGGTTTATAAGGGGGTTTTAAAATTCACATTTCCGTTAAACTTTTAAAAATTTACAACATATTAACCTGTTATCTATTCCTGTTCTTAAAAAAATCCTATTTAATTATAAAAATAGGCTTTAAATGCAAATTATTTTTAATATTTTATTAAATTTTTTCTCATTTAATTTTACAAAAATAAATTATTTTTTAATAAAACTCTAAATGCATTTATGAACATATTTTTTATAGAGATCGCATTACGATTGATTCATCGTGTGTGCGACTTTTATTTCTCTTTGAAGAGTCCAATCGGCTAGAGACGAATAGCGTGACTAGAAGCAGTTGAAGTATTATTATTTTTTTATTTTAAAAACCCTAGATTACCAAGACAAAATGTAGTGCTTAATTAATAGTTTGTGAATGAAAGCGGATTTTGGGTTTCATACATATTAAACTAGAAAGTTATTTAATGGAAACATAGTCAGACTTCTAGAATAGAGTAGAAAATGTGAACTGACGATGAACACGGGAAAAATGGGAACTGCAATGTTTTTATGCCCAAAGCAAGAATAAAATATTGTGCCTGGTATGTGAAAGCTCTAATTCAGTTGCTAAGGAATATGATTTTAAAAGGCACTATACACAAATCTAAGAACAGTCACAAATATGTTGCATCAGCTGCATTGGTACAAGGCTCAAACTCATATGACTCGTTTGTAACCTTGTGTGACCGCTAGGCTACCGCAGCCACCTAAATTTGTTGAAGACAATACAACTGCAGTAAAAACGTTATATATTATTACTTTTTTAATCGTAAGCACAAATCGAAACCATTTACTAAAGAAGAATTTTTGCGTAAATGCTTAATTAAAGCGGAGGATTTTCCGTATTTACTCGAATCTAAGCCGCATTTTCCCCCCCAATGTTAATGCTGCTG
>BMAO01014558.1:0-133212 GCA_019973975.1 Trichonephila clavata | reverse complement strand
TGAAGTTACGTATTGCTTTCAGAGTAAAATAAACCAATTTTTCTATTTCCAACCAAATACAATTTTAAATACTTTAAATTCTGACATTTTTAATTCAACTGAACTAAGTTAAATATATTGTTACAACTACTGGATTTCATTTTTAATGATATATCCTGCGCACATGAGCGCCACACTTTATCTGATACAATTTGCGAACAATGTATTCACTTTCATTTAGATATCTTTATATTCCAGTAACAATACCTCATGAGCTTGATAACCATTGTCAGATTTCCACAGGACCACTCATCGCTGATTAATTCACGAACTTGAAGTTTAGAGGTCAGATGTCCAAATTTTGTGTTGAGCCATTTGAGATCCAAATGTTTGGCAATTTACGGATAAGTACAGGTAATACGTGGTAAGGAAATATTGATGCTTCAAGTGTAGGGTGTTGTATAGAAGTATTTAATTTAATCTGTGCTCATCCATGTCATTCAGTATTTCCTTCATGTTCTTCAAGTCTAAGCCTGGGCGTGTTCAAGAGAAGGCTAGGTGAAATGTATGTTGGATATGGAAAATTGTCAATCTTAGAAATGCAACTCTCCTAAATGCTATTGGTCTGGGAAATACATAATAGAACAGGTATGCTTAGTCTAAATATGCGAATAAACCGGTATTTAATGCAGTATTTACATTATGTAACATCAATTAGAATTTTAATTAAACTCAACATCTTTGCTTTGTAAGAAATTTACGGTTTCTAAAGTGAAATGTTTCTAATGTCACTGCACGCAAATATTTTTCTTTAAAGATCTAGTTCAAATAAATCAATGTGTGCGATTTTTAGTTGCATGTTTGCCTAGAACAGGATGGCGAACTAATAGCACGCACCATATCAATTTTGGGAATGCCACCATCAAATGTTTTGAATTTTAGTTCAAAATAACAGTTCACTAAGAAGTACTACACTAAAACAGTGATCAATGTGAGAGGATGGTTGATTCTTCAACCAAGATGGTAAGTAAGATGTTCTGGGTTTAAATAATTATCGAAAACGCCAAGTTTATCATGTATCCTGATGGGACTTCGTTAGATAATTGAACTGTCCCAATTCGATTTGGGGCCACGGTAGCCAAGTGGTTCGTGTATCGGATCATGGCTAGGTGTCGCGGAGTCTGATCACAGTACCACTGAAGATCCACAGGAGCGATGACATTGAGGTGTCAGATGCCAGTTTGTGTCGTCCACGTCACTTGACCATGGTTCAAACTCACGCGAACTGTCGCCAAAAGCCCTCGTAGCTGAACATTTATTTCCAGTTTAGCTCAATATGGATTCAAAATTCATTGAAACAAAGAAAAGCAAATTGATTACAACAGAAAGGTTAACAAGCAATAAAAATATTAGAAACGAGAGCTTGAAAACAAATTGCGGACCAGACACATTTAACTATTTGAAGATGTTGGCCTCAATATCATTGCATCAACTCATACCAGAGTCATTATTAGAGATGAATAAGATAAAAATGGCTAAGGAACTGCTTGGCAGATTATCAAATTCAGCATGCCTTCTACAATTTGTATCCTATAACTTAATATACACTCATGTCCATAAATTACATAATGAAGTTCAGGCAAATAAAGATGAAGAAAACAACGGACTTATTTGTAAAGTTTTATTAAACAAAAGGTAAAGAGCAAAAGATGCTATATGTTTGACATAATTAATAAAATTATGATTTTTAATTCTGGAGCAAATTTCAAAAAGAACCTATTTACAAAAACAGTAACATGGTTAGTGGCGATGTATAATACGAGTAGTTCTGACGATGCAATAGCTCCATAAATGCCTACGCATGCTGAGTATCAAATTACCACCTGATCTTGGGAATATTACACCACTCATCAAGCAATGCCTTGATGTTCCGGTAGACAGGTGGGAGAGGGGTTGATTGGCCGCAATTCGCCGGGCCAAGCATATCCCACACATGCTCTATTGGAACGTCCAGTAAGTATGCTGGCCAACCATACGGGTGATATCCTCCAATTGAAAGCATCTGTTCACAATGCTTCTGTATGGTGAGGACGGGCGTAGCCAATTATAAACAGAAATTCAGCACCCATGGCGTCCTGAAACAAACGTGCGTGGTTGTTCCAGAATGAGACATCCTGATAGATGTGGCCTGTCATCGTTAAGCACTCTGGAACATGTAGGCTGCCCTGGAACCAAGAATACCTCCCAAACGAGCCATCCTGCACCATCGTAACGGTGTAGCCCAATGGTGGGTAACGGGTACCTGGCTCTTCATATGAAAGTCCGTCGATAATCAGACTGCAACCAAACCTGACTTGCTGTAAAACATTTCATACAAGACCACTGTTGTGGTGTCCACAATGCATGCTCTACCCAGGTTAACGAAGACAGAGTTGCGGTAAGGGGAACAGTATCTGACAGGCCTACGATCATATAGACTCAATATGCCCTAAGTGTCTGTACACGGTCTGCCTTGAAACTTGTCGTACCGGTAGCTGAAGAGAGCTGACGAGATAGGTCTGATGCTGTCTGGCCTGTTTCTTTGCGGTAACTCAAATACCGGTCCTTCTATGCTAGTCGGGGACCTGTAACAGCTACTCATATTACCATCATCTTGGAATCGTCAAAGCCTGGAGATGAAACTCTAAGGATTCCAAAGTTCCTCGGATACTTCCAGTTATACGTCCACATTCCAGTCGTCTGATAATCTCTACCACGTAAACAATCATCCAAATGCTTCCTTGTGCCATAACTATGCGGTTATTGCACTGCAAGGCTTTTAAAGCGCTTGTATTCACTTTACTTCTTTTGCCACCATTCCTTATACATACCCCTCTACACTATCGTCATTGTGACGCACTATCCGCGCCATCTGGTGGTTTCCTTTGCTAATTTGCATATTCTTCTTCAAGATGTGATAATTCACAGGTGAATTTTATTTTAGAGTTTAATTTGTGTGATCTGAAAATTATCCTTAATTCATGGACATGAGTGTTATTTGTCGTTTATCTATAACATAAAGCCACCATGTTACTTTATTTATATAATAATAATTACACGTATAATCCAAAACATTTACTATACAGCAAAAACATTTTTCGTAATAGAGTTTTGATGTTTTAATATTTAATTTACTATTTTACCTATAATCACAAATCAAAACTATTTGACGGCACGTCTACATTCGATTTAATATTTCTTTAGAAAAACGACACGATTATCCACATAAAGCCTCACCTCCTTGGTCTGGAAAATTGAGAAATTTTAACGCTTTTCTTGAGATCTAGGATCCAATTGATATTCATGGATCTTAACAGAGGCTCTGTACCGTTGGTGTCGTTACTATCAAAGACCTTGATTGAAGTTTTATTGCCATGCCATCAATACTCAAATTTTGCAGCACTGTCTCCAATTAACATGTGTATATAGTATGTTCAAATTATTTACTGCTACTAATTGATGCAGTGCTTATTGCTGGTACACTCACTCATTGCTCAGGCCTGGTATCTTCTTGCTAGTAAGTACATATCAGGTGGGGCACCAGCACACCTAACAGAATAAGTAGACGCTCGGGATTTAGTTTTGAATAGAAATCATTGGTTTTCTTTTGCCACCAGGCTCAAACTTTTGATCATCGCCCCTATATAATTTTCGAAATTCCATAGACCCCTACAATTGTAATTTTCAGGTAATTAAAATAAACATATATTAGTCTAAATTTTTAATAAATCAGAACAGTAAGAAAAGTAGCTACAGATTTTTACTTAATGAGATGAGTGTGCCTGAAAAGCTTTGGCAAGTTCAAGAATGGGTTCGAAATGAATAATTTTAACCGTAAATACCTCGAAGTTTACATTAAATTATTTCTGTTTTAGTTAAAATTGAATTAACGACTAAACCGGTTTCACCATATTCGAACTTGGAACGCTAGCATAAATATTTACTAAAAGTTTCACATTTTGCTTTATATTTATATTAGTCCAAATTATGTATTGTCAAATTTTAATAAGTTTTAATGTTTTCTGATTATTATTTATTTTCTAAAGAATCTAATATTAAGTCAAATATAAAATATTTTAAATTTTACGTACGCAGTTAGATATGTGATTTGCGTACAGAACTGTTTTTCCTGAGTCCCACAGACTTGTCTGACTTTGGGTCAGATAGACCTATACTGCTGCTAAATAGACCCCTCAGGGGTCTATAGACCACTTTATGACCCATGTTTTACACCTTCATGACCCTGCTGTGCCACTGCTTTCTAAAATTACGTTTTATCTACCAGTTTGCTCAACTAAATAATATTGTAGATCAAGCCATTCCTAAGGGATGAGAGACGACCCTCCTTCCAACGATCTGCAAGTGTCACGTCAAAGGAGGGGGAAACGGGGATCCTTGGTGTAAATGGGTGACTATGATTGTGGCTCTTACTTAACTATCTCGACTTTAATTTACTTTTCAAATAGAATGGAATAATGCAAACACGGATACAAGAGGCTTATTTACGTAACATTTTAGTAAAACATATAGACCTAGATCTATCAACACAATTCAAATTCGAGAGAAAACAAATCTTATGTATCTATGAGATGCTATTTCACATGAACTGCTACCACAAACACGATCTGTAGGTACTAAGGATAGAAGTAATCCAAAGAACTGCCACCATTAAACACTGAAATTACAATATTTTAAATATATTATTTAAAAAGACAATTGATAGAGAATTGATAAAATTATATGTTATCCTTGTAATGCCATTTAGCAGAAACTCAAAAAGATATTGGTGTGAGATTTTGACAGTCTGCAATTTTAAACTGCCATCGTCTTGTATCTAAAACAGAGAAAAATAAATCCGGATTGATAGACTGTTTATCTCGCCAGAGACACAATATAAATTTTAATATAGAATAATATTTTACTTTGTTCTAAATGAGTCAATCTATATAAATATGAATTTTCAATCTACAGTGAACTTCATTATTTTAAAAATAGTAGCACTTACGTCAACTGTTGAAAACATATTCGAAATTGACAACTTGCCAACCAATTCTAGTTATGTAGGGCCCACTGAAAATTTAAAAACATTGCGTAGTATACGAGACAAATATGTTAGGAAACCTGCTGAAGAGATTACATCTTTCGTATGCGCTGCTTTTATATTGAAAATGGCGAAAGGTTTTATATTGCTTTATTCGAACTCATTGTTCAAATAATCCAGAATCACCTTCTCCTTTGCTATTTACTTTCAGTCAACTTTGTTCCCGCGTGTGGTGCGAATTCTCCTCTTCACACTAGAGGTGCTACAGAAAGATGGTGAATGGCACAAATTAGCCTCGAGTGAAAGCAGCCTAATGCAAACATTGTTGTCCACAGAAGCACTAAAATTGGCACCCTGCACTCAAGTACTGTGGACGAGGAAATGCTGAATGTCTTACCAAATTTGAAATCAAATGCCTTGCATGCTGTAATTAAAATGGCTCACATGTTTTGGCCCAATCATTTCGAGAAATTTTCACGCGTGAATTACTTAACCAAATGAAAACTAACAATGTGCGCTGCCCATGTATGCATATATTAAGTGATGCTACTAGCATCTGGATATATTCATATTGGTACTACATGAATTTTGGTACATCAGTGCTTATGAATATAAGGAATAGTACGCATTTTATAAGTTTAGTGCTTATCGGTGTCTTGGAATGACGATTTTAAGACAGTATTGCTCACAAATGTGAAGGTTACGTTAAAATATTCAGGAATACTTGGTGCTATTCTCAATGTTTGTCACTGTTCTTAAGCTCAAGATCTAGGCAATATTCTAGAGTCTGGTTTGGTTCTTAAGCAAGGCTCAAGCTTCGCCATTTTGTGTCTCTTTAAATGCGGATTAAGTCATACCTCAAACACATCTGATAAAATGGTTTCAAGCTGGACGTAGTCAAGGTAAGAAATCAGGCATTATCTCAGTCATACCTCGTGGATGAACTTGTTGGTGACATGGAATGTAGTCTGTGTTTTCCCAAATCTGGACCGAAGTAAGGTCAAAGGTTGACTTGCCCTAGACTTTATGTGTTGACGTTGTCCTCGTCTGGATACTTTCCCACTCGAAACTAACTGACCTATTGGAAATAATTACACTGTTGTCCAAAAGTTAAGCATAATTGATAATTATGTGAATAAAGAAGGAACTGTAAATCAGAATGGCGGGAAACGCGATATGCGAGTGTAAAATGGTTATAAAATATGAAGTAAAATCAAAAGAATGATAATAATTAATTTTATTATCCAAAGTAGCAGTTTGAAAGAAAACTGAACAATAAGTATCTCACATTTTAAAGAACAATGAAAGAAAACATTAAATAAAATACTGATGCAGTTTACAGGTGTGGTCACTTCTGACAGCCAAGCATGCTGCACAAGGATTTACCATAATTTGCTATGAGATGATGAATGATTTGTGGACTCAAACGGTCCCTAGCTTCTTGGAGAGCTCTTCAGTTCTGTAACGGAGCTTGGTGAAAGGAAAGGGTTGCACTTTGTCTCCGAGCATATCCCCTTACATGCCTGATAGGATTTAAATCATGGGAGTCTGCAGGCCATGACATGCGCTGATGTTTTCCACTAAGGAAGTCATCAATCAGCACCGCTCAGTTACATGGCGCATATCATCCATGAATATGAAGTCAGGACCGACAGCACCTCGAAACAAGGAACATAAGGCTCAAGAACTTGTCTCTGTATCTTGAGCAGTCACAGATCCCGTGTTAAAGAAATGGAGGTCTTGTGGCCGTCCATCATGATGCCTGCCCATACCAGTGTACTCCCTCTTTGATGGAAAATGATGACTTTCCGTTATTTTCTTGGTTCAAAATGCGTTCCACGTTCTTCATATCGTTTCCTGCCAAGAATCACTACCGACTAAAACTGACTTCGTCACTGAACATCACATTGGCCACCCTTCACACTCCAATGCTGATGTTTCTAAACTCAGATCAAACGAGCGCATTTATGCGCAGACGTGAGGGAATGCAACTGCTGGTCTTCTGCACAGGCCAGCATGATTGAGTCTCCTGGGAACAGTTTGTCTCGAAATTGCATTCCTGTGGCGACTGTGAGCGCCGAACCCAGTGCCTGGCAGTACTGCCCCTCTTTACGTCACGCACTTATTACCAGACGGTCTGGCGAGGGGTTGTGACTCTGGTCGACTTGATACTGGTTGTCGGGTAACATCTCGCTCCTTGAAACCTCTGGCCACAGTCTTGAGATCCCAGACTGGTCCCTATTCAGAATTCGAGACACTCTGTTTGTGATCGAGGATTCCAGCATTCCAACGATTATCCATTTCGTTAACATGTCCAATTGGTGTCTTTGTGCCATCATTCACCTTGTCTGATGGTTAACAACGTTCCTGCACAGCAGTTGCACGAAACTTGTCTGAACTGGTATATGCTGCGTGAATCGGTTTTCCGCGTTCCGACATGCACCGGTGTTTCAGTGCAGGACAGAAAATGGTGTTTTGCATAAACCCAAAGTTTCTTCTTCATCCAATTAATATCCGCAAGAAATTTGAATAGTTTTACGAATATTTAATCCATGCTTTTCGCATTTTACGATTTATGCTTAACTTTTGGACACCAGTGTAGTTACTTAACAGGAAGTCAATCGTGTAGTGGTCAAATATCATCAAATATCATCGTACAAGGACGGAATAAACATGAAAGTGGACACGGGGTCCACTTTACAGAGCGAGTTTGACAAAGCTTGTTTGGGTTTTCGTGTTATTCTTTTCTATGGGAAGAGTATCTTTAAAAGTTGCATTTAAACAGGTTTTAATAAATCAATCGAGAGAGATGCGCGCTAGCGGAGAATGAGTGAATATTATCATCGCACTATTCAGCTACTCGAGAGCTTTTGTCGACAAACCTCGTCATTTTGAACCATGGTCAAGTGACAAGGACGACACCTGAGTTAGCACCCCTCTCCTAACTTCCAAACCCCACCAATCGGAGGACATCTGAGCCTCAACAGATTTCCCACGCATCAACCCCTTTGCTAGTGGGCTTTCAGTGGTACTGGCCTTGAACTTGGGTACACCACACGAGTCCGTTACCTTGACCACTAGGCTATCACGGCATTCAGGTCCGCTGGGAATGTTCACTTTGTAAAGCATATCACTACGCTTTAGAAAAAGATATGAAAAGCCCTAAGGTGCTTGAAGTAGTGAACAACATACATATTTCTATAAATTCCTTTTTTTACATCTGTTATTTTAATATAAATGTTTTATAAAACTATTATATTACTAAAGGTAATATTTAAACAAGATACATAAATATGTTGTCTTTTCTTGTAAATCAATTATAGGGCACATATTTTTTTATCTAAAATTGAAATTGTAATAATATTAAATATTCAAATTGTTTTCCAACACCTGATAAATTTAAAAACTTCACTTAAGGCTATTCAATGATTTATTATATACTAGCTACAAATCGTTGACAAATATACGAAGGAATTTGCATCAATTTGTAAAGGAATATCTGAGTTATCTTATTTTCTAATTAATTCTGTCAGGAATAAATATTTCATCTTGGAATTAATTAGAGCAAGTGAATGTGTCATGCTCAGTTAAAAAAATAATTGAAATAAAAGTGAACTTTACAACTCCCGGAAATTTTTTTAACCCAAAACCTTTCCTAATTAACCATTTTCTGTTACTCCTCATCCTTTAAAGCATCTTCTATCTTTTGCTATTCAATATTAATATGTAAATTGTAACTTACGTCTCTTAGCTCTTTCTATTTTCTTTTATCCGCTTTTGCTTCGTTTATGACGAACAATTTTCGGATGTGTTTCTTTTTAGAAATTTATATTCTTAACTTAATCTTAAATTACGATCTAGATCTTGATCTAAATAAGAGATTTTTCTCGGAACTTTTTTTAATATAGATGTTTTTTATCGGGAGTCTCTTTTGTACTTTTTTTTAAAATTCCATCGTTTTTTAATCAAATATGTTTTAGAACAGCTTGTGATTGTCGGAAATATTGGTTTTATAAACTCTTTGTGATGTTTTGCTTTCGTTTAAAAACAATTTAATTATTTTTCTTATTGATGAATGACTTTCAGAAAGAGAAAATGTAATCAATGTATATAATGTTCCTGGTTTAAAATTACTTTTCCTTTCTTTAAATAAATTTAGATTTAATAATTGCTGACTGTATAGCTGTAATATTAGCATTTTGGAATTGACATAATTTTCGTTAAATTTCAGATTGCGAACCTAAAACCAATCTTTTTTATAACATAGTTCTAGTTAATGTTTCCAATATATATTCATGAGAAATATATGATACACTTAGATATACGTTTAATTTCTAAATTGTATGTCCCAGGAAATGAAGCAAATAATTGATCTCTTAAAGCCCAGAAATTTTCTTCAAGACTGAATTTGAAGCCGTCTTATATACCCTATATCAATTCTTATTTAGAATTACTTTTCTACATAAAGAAAAAAAAACTATAAAGTGTCATTGTAAAAAATATTTTGAATTCCGTGAATGCAAGCATTTATCCAACTGATCGCTACAGTAAATAAGAGAGAGATTTGGAAATTATAATTGCACTATACATATACTTTCAGCAATATACATATACTCTAATCACAAATTACCATAGAAATATATATTTCCTATTTCCTAGGTCCAAGCCGTTCGTTCATCATTTTATTAACCAACCATACACGCAACAAAGAGAACAACTACATTAAATCAGATAGCAGCGTTGCATACCGAAATTAAGCGAATAAAAATAAATTAGCACAGAAATTTATCGTAACCACAATCCCGAACGAAATAATTACATCTTTTTTAACTGTTTTAATTTCCCATGGGATAAAAACGATGCACTTAAAATTCCCTCGTAGTAGGGATTATCTAGAATATGTAGCATGAGTTGCCACCAGCTACAAAATCCCCACTATGTACACTATCCATTGATACGATAAAAATTATATATATATATTAAGTAATTTAACACTCATCATTTATGGTATTACAGGAACGATTAGGAAGTTCTAGACCCTTTTTAAACAAAATAAAGGCATTTAGTGTCCAGACCATGATAAAATTATTAGAACCATGGAAATTATGTACTATTCCTGTAGATCAGTAATTCCCAAAGTGGTCTATATCTATATAACCCCAGGGGTCTATGACAGTTTGCAAGGGGTCCACTTCAGCGAATCCCTGAAATTTGAGAATCCGTGAATTATAAAAGGGAGTCTAAGATAGTGGCTCTCATTAAATCAGATTTAATATAATAGATATATTTACTAAATTTAATTGAGTTAATTTTCAGTCATAAGGTAACAGCATAAATTTTGTTAAAATAACGACTCTTATTTCATCATTTCTTACCAGAATTAAGCTAAATGTGTATAACATTCGATGTCGCAAATTTTTCTAGTTTCTCAATGGGCTACAGACAATCTTACAGGAAATGTACATTTTAACCTACGATCAACATTTAAATGCCTTTGATACAGATTTTGATACACTAGGTTTGAAAATGCTTTGACTGTGGTAATTAACACAGTAGGCAATGGATTCATATGGTCACATTGAAACAAAATTCCATATTACAAGATGTACTGATCAGAATAGGCAATAACAGGAATTTTAAAGTAAAGTTTAGAAGCGGATGTCAGCAATTTTGGCTTTATTCAAAGATATTCCTGTTATTTTTTTTTAAAAAATCCTTAATTATGGAGTATTGTGAGAAAATTTATTATTTTCGCATCTTAATGAGAAGGAGTTTCAGCGTGGTCACCAATCTTCAAAATAAAAAAAAAGGAAAAATAAGACTGGACATTGCTAAAACCTAGAGAATTTAGGGTTAAATCTGACAAGAGTGATGCCAAATGTTGAAAATTTGTTATTGAAGAACCATATTCATCACTCCCATTGTAAGCATTTGTTAGTTTTGATTAGTTATTTTATGGATTAATTAAAAATTTCATTTAATTAACATGTGTTTCTTAAATTTTAAATACTATACTTCACTACAGTTAGAAATTTAATTCATTTATAGTAGGTAGAACTATACCAGCTGCCAAAAAGACTTTTAAGATGATAAATTTGCAAAAACTCTATTAGGTAATTTGAAAAGGTGATTATTCAACTAACATCTTCAGAATTATGAAAAGCAACATTTAAGAAATTACGATAAAATCTGAAACATAATTTTAACGATTTTATATTTTTGGATATTATATTTTCTGCTGGGAAGACTACATTATTTGGAAAGAAATCTGTATATACTCTGTTTTTTGCTTTGGTTTCTACATATTTATGTGAACCAATCTTCTCTCGTATGAAAAAAATATTTTGAGTCTGCAAAGAAGTTGTTGAACAAATGAATGCTCATAATCGAGACAAACTAAGAGTCAAAACTATACCTCTGATTCCCCTGGCGAAAGAACAAAATTTTCCATTAAAACACATTTTTTTAACCCTTCAGAACCTGCGAAAGGAGTAAGAAGCATTTCCATAGGCCTGTCTACGCGTTCCAAGAGTATATAAACGCACGGGACCGGGCGAATTTCCTGCTAATCCTAATTTCATTTAAAAATTCCTGTAAAATCTTAAGTGCTATCAAATACGCTAATAGTTATATTTTATTATAAATGATAATATCCGAATGTACAATATAAACCTTTTATCAATATTTAAAAAAAAAACAATTGCGAATTTTAAAGAAAATGTTTTCATATTAATAAAAAAGTACTTTTTTTGCTCTTTCACCATGATGATTAAAACAAAATAGATGCAAAGCTTACAAAATACTATCTGGCAAATATCAATGTATAAATTTAATCAAACATAAACTTGATGCGGTTCTAAATGATACAAATCATTTAAATAACTAATGTATCTTTTTTTTTATATTTTATTAAAACTTATAATGCTTTTTGCTTCCTTAGTATCCATTTAGCATTATGTCTTCTGTTCTTCTGGTTGTGGCAATTCTAAATGCGATAGCAACAAAAAAAGATTCGTTTGTTCTTACTGAATTAAGAATGAGTCACAGAAACAAATATTTTTTTTCGTTAAAAATTAGTCATCGCGTTTGTTCTATGTTTTAAATGCCCTTTGAGTATTAAAATTATTGATGTAAATATGAACCACAAATAAAATAAGTATTGAAACTATAATTATGAATGACTATGCTCAATATATATAAACTTATTAGCTTTCCTTCGTTTTCCAAATTAATGAAAATATAAACAGAAATCCAGAGCGCAATCAATCTCAATCCCTTAAATGCCCGATTCTCTCGAAAAATATAAACATGTGTAGTTGTTTACATTCATAAATATCCCCGATCTAATTTTTAAAAAAAACTCTTAGCCGAAAGCATATATTGAAATTCAAAGTTTTGTGAAACATCTTTCGAATAAAAAACTTACTTTAACCGCCAACTAGTGCCTTGTAAAAATTAATATAAAAACGTTCCAAACTCTGATCACACCAGTGTGATCATGGGCCTCAGAGAAGGGAAAGCGCAATCACATATGATTCCGTGGGCTCCGGAGGAAGAAATGAGTGATCACATATGTGATCATGGTCCTGAACGGGTTAACTATATACATATTTTGTTTATTTTTATGTTAATAAATATATTTAAATTATGCAAAAATATAATGTACAATAAGTTAAACCTATATTCTTCACATCTATTCCATAACTCTGTATGCATTATCGTGGGAATCGAATTGTTTTAAATATTTCGGCATTCAATATAATCAAAGGCATTCAATATAATCAAAGGATAAGATCTTATCGTCATATTAATTTTATTATTTTTTGATTATTTTAATAGTAAAGTGATCAACAAATATTCGGATCATTAGTGTTGTTTAAGTGCAACGTGTCATTATGATTTAATACACGACAAATCTATATTATTAAATAGAAATTTAATGATGAATAGAGTATAAGTTTTGGTGTCTAGATCTGATTACAACCGCGTTTCTCAAACTGTGAGGTGCGTCCCCCTAAGGGGGCGTGATAACTCTACGAAAGGGGCGCGAGCACATTGAAAAGTCGTAACCAAAAGCTTCTTTTAAAAAATTATTAGTTTACTGTTAGTAAACAAACAGAATACATTCTGACATAATAAAAAATACAATACACATTTACTCTGATATAATAAACTTTCAATACATCTGTACTGAACAAATGTATTTCATAATTAATTTAACTATACGATTAGAACATGTTTAATAATTACCATTACCCAAGTGCTTGTCATATTTTAAATTATATACACAAATTAACACTTATCTTGATAATTTTTATAATTAATCCCTTAACTGCAGATAAAAAGTTATGCGGTTTGCTCCAAAATGCCACCATTTTCCACGTAGGCAGGCCTATGCGATGCATGGGGGGAGGTGATGATGATGAATGCCCAGAGGAACCGAGCTCACCCGAAGAGGGTTTAGAGCTACAACCGATCCCTCGGGAAACAACCACCCTCACGTCCAGTTTTTATTTAAAAAAATCAAAGTTTACATTTTAAACAATTCCAACTTTTTTACAAATACAAAAGAAATAATAAAATTATACAAAACAAATGGACCATAAAGACAAAAAAAAAAAAAACAGGAAGCATAAAATAATTACATTAAAAGTTTCTTTGGAATCAAATTTTCAGTTGATGACACCACTTCCTGTTGATATTTTCCCGCCATTTGGTTGTTCAGTTTACAGAAAAATTAAATGATTCATCGGAAGGAGGATTACTTTTTTTTCGAGATGATCTCCCCATTTTTTTTTTAAAGAAGCATAAAAGAAAATAGTAGCAGTTAAAAATAAATAAAGAGATAAAAAGGGGGGGGAGATAGATTATTGGATTTTATTGGAGATATCATTTTTTGCTAGAAAAATAAATAAAATAAAATAAAAATTTAAAAAAAACAGGAAATTAACCTGAAAGTATACTAATATTGTTAACCAAGAGTTAAACCAGGAAGCTGCAAAATATTGTGAAATATAAATAGGGTTTAGAGATTAAGAATAAAAAAAAGAGGGTGTGGGGAAAAAAGGCAGGAAACGTTTGTGGAAGAGGAGGGGGAAAAAACCACTTGTGTGTGACCACAAGAGTACCGACCAAACCCCCCTAAGGAATCTGATCCCGGACTGTAGAGGCAATTTTAATACATGATTTTAGTTTAGAGTGAATGGAGGGATTTTTAACGATAGATTGGAACCAGGCTTTTTTAGCATTTTGAGATGGAGAGACCAAATGGAAATCTTTAGTCAGAGGACATGCGAATACATAATGGTCAGCGTCCCCCACAGAACCACAAAGACAATTGGGAGTAGCTTTTAATTTGAAGCGATGCAAATAAGAAACAAATGGGCCCTGGTTTGTTAAGAATTGGGTAACGTAACTGGAATGGGGATTAATATCTAAACTGGGTTTGGAAAAGAAGGATTTGACCCTTAAGCCAGTATTAGAGTTTGACCACCAACTCTCCCAGTCCTCAATTAATTTGTTTTGAAGGATTTTGATGAGATAAGAGCGAGGGGCGGGGACACTCACCTCAACATCATTAGTAGTAGCGACCTTAGCAAAAGGATCTGCAATATCATTAAAAAAATTATTATTATGAGCCTTAAACCCAGAAAATATTATAAAAGTTGCGATACATAGAGAGTTTATTCTTAATTAAATTAAGATAGGCAGATTTATTGTAAGGACTTTTAAGGAAAATAATGCATGATAAACTATCAATGTAAATATTAATTTTAGCATTCTTAGCAACCGCCCATAGGACGTAGAAGCCGATTGTAGACAATTCCGCTTGGAAAACAGTATTGTAGGGTTTTAATTTAAAAGAATATGTCCCAAAAAGAAGGGACCCTCGATAAAAAATGCACACCGCAAACCCGGTCTCAGTTCCAATTTTGGATCCGTCGGTGTACACCTCCCACTCATTTTAGGCCCCTGCATTTGATTAAAAAGAATAATTCTATAATGAGCTTTCACAGAGTGGAGAGAAATAAAAATTTCAATGGAATGACAATCAATAACATTATTAAATTCAGGGTTTCGAAGTTTCCAGATTTGGTATTTAAGAAAAGCTTTATTAACAGAAAGGTGAATTGGGGGAGCACCAGAAATGATTTGTAAGGCGTTGGTGGGTGAGGTTCTAAAACCCCTCCTGATTTTTAAAAGGTAAATTCTTTGAATAGCGTTAAGTTTTTGGATATGACGAGATGTGAGCGAGTCACCCCAAATTCCCGCACCATAAATAATGATGGGTTCAATCACACTAAAATACCACAATTTAAAATTTTTAAAGTTAGAATTTGAAAACAAAATTCTATTAAACTGAAGAGACAATCTATAAATTCTCTCTTTAAAAAAATCAATATGAGGGAGCCAAGAGAGCCGGTTGTCAATAATAAGCCCAAGATGTTTAATAGAGTTGACTACTTTAATAGTAACATTATTGATTTTAAAGATAGGTTTCCTGCGAAACACACTACCACCACGGGCTGTACATCTGAATACGACCGAGTAAGTTTTTTCAGGAGAAATAAAAAGTTTAAGATTTTTGAGATTATTAGAGATTTGATCACGAATTGAATTGGTTTCAATTTCCAAAGTCCTTCGGCCTTACCCGTGGTGACAACAGCGAGGTCGTCTGCAAAAGCTTGAATTAAATATTTATCCGAGTTAAAGCCTAAGACTGGATTGAAGTAAATATTCCACAATGTTAGGGCAAGAACGGAACCCTGAGGACAGCCTTGATTAATTGGATGTTTAATCGAAAAATTAGAATTACAAAAAACAACAAACCAATTAGCAAAATAGGAATAAATAAATTTTTGAAAATTTAGTGGGATATTGTAGTTGTGGAAAATCTGAAATGTCCAAGGCAGTGAACACTTTGAGGAAACGAGGCGTTTATATACGATTGGGGCACTTAAGAGTTTAAAGTCGTACTGTAGCTGTAACGTTAAAGTATAGAAGTATTGAATTCAATGTATTATTATTGTTAGGAAGGGGGCGCGATGAAAATTATGATTTGATATTGAGTCGCAAATATTGAAAGTTTGAGAAGCAGTGGATTACAACAAAAAACAATTTTTCACTAGCAGTGCCTTCTATATTTGAGTGTGTTCAACGAAATAGCACCTAAAGCGGTGTTATTTTTATATACAAACCTGGAATATATATTAAGAATTTAAATATTGTTCGGTTAAATATCTTATTTTCCTTCAAAAGACTGATTCACATGCAACCTGCAGTTTATGTAAGAAGTTTGTAAGTTAACTTAGCAATATGTTAGAAATGAAACATTACCTCAACATTAACAACAATTTATCTCATTTTAAAGGATTGGTGTAATAAGCCTACATATAATGAGAGCATTAACTGATTTATACACTGTAAAAATTTGTGTTCTTCTCTTTTCTATAAATTATTAAAAAAATTACATAAATGTAGCAGAATACTATGTATATAGAAGTAATTCCCACACACACACAAATTAAATTTAAGCTAAGAAGAATTTTTTTTTTTGCGCATTGTGAAAAGCAGATGAGCATGAAATTAATTTCTTTCCCATTTCAATTTATATTTTTTAATTTTCTCAAAACTTGTATTAATATCTTTTTCAATTAAATTCCATCATTTTTGTCACACAGTTAAGCGTAAAAACCTCTTAATATGTAGGAAAAAAATTGAATATTTAATGTGTTTCTTGAAGTATGAGAAATTAAGAAAGTGTGAAGTATGTAAATATCAACAAATTCTTCTTTTTTTAATATCTTTCGTGTATTAAGTGATATGCGCAAGAAGGATTAATGAAAAATGTTTTGTATATCTATATCCATGCAGAAATAAAATTTAATTTTGAAAATAGTTGCGTTTCTTATAACATATGTTTTTAATTACTTGTAATGGATGTGTTTTAATTTCCTTTTTAGATTAAAAAAAGCTCTAAAAAGTGAAGTACATTTTTATTAATATTAAAAGAAAACATGTTTAAATTTTCTTTTAGGTTGTTTGTTTTCCTCTTTCGTTAATTTTTTTGCTTCCCTAATAAAATAAAGTTTCAGTTTATTAAATTTAATCTTGTCATCCAAAATTGAAAAAAAATTATTAAAAATTGTGTATTCACTTTTTAGCGCGTTTTTCACGTAGTGGAACAAAAGCGCTATTAGGACGCAAATTTCGTCTTCGTCTTCGTTCCATATTTTGTCGTACCTTTTTCTCAGCCAATAAGCAACCAATTGACCTCGGGATTTCGGCATTGGGTCGCATTTGTGCCCTAGATGAGCCGATTCATATTTAAATTTAATCATTTTTAATTTTTTTCTTAGTACAGAACTACTTTCTGTTAGTAAAAAGTCCAATAGTTGCATTATTGTAAAATACAACATGTGAAAAACGCGCTAAAATTACTTGGCCATGCCAATGATTGATATCTTGTTAAATACATTTCGTGCTTTTTAGAATGAATAACTATGTGGATATTTTATTGCTTTTCTTCAAAAATAGACATTTTTTGAATTGTCTGCATAATTCTACAAAACTCGTTTGTACATATATTTTTCTCAAATATTCTAAATATTGCAATACAGCTGATATTTTTAGTATTGTATATTTTACGCAAATTTATTACTGAAGTAGAATTGGAAGTATCAAATGCAGATATTTCCTGGATACATACTTATTCTTTTTTTCAAAATTAGTTTGGAATGACAAAATCTCAGCTGTATATTTTCAATGCAACTAAATTAAAAATGCTGTACAAACCTAAATTATCTCTCTCTCAGAACATCTTAATTAAAAATGCTGTACAAACCTAAATTCTCTCTCTCTCAGAACATCTTAATTAAAAGTATCCTAAATTCTAGGATTTTGATTGTGAGTGTTAATAAATTTAAAAGTTTTCTTATCTATATTTAAATGCAAAAACTGCAAAAACTTTCAAAAAAATACATGTCTTAATGACAATTAATTTGCATACTAGGAATGTATTTAACTATGTTTTTGAGTTCAAGGATTCATTGATTTATATGCGTATATATTGATTTTGTGTTTGATAACAGCTGAAATATTTATTACTGTCTTAAAACTGTTTTAAGTTATGTAATATTATTTTCAGAAATTGCCATTCCTTATTTAAGTTTTTTTTTTTAAAAAAATAAATATTTTATACAATAGCATTTTAATATATGGGGCCTTAAATTTTTATATACTTATTCAAAACATATTTTATTTAATTTTGAAATGTGTAAATTTTAAAGCTTTTGAATTTACCTCTCTTATAAAGAAAAACATTTTCGTAATTTGTGATCTTAATATATGGCATTTTTTGCAACAATAGTATGTTACATCACCAGTAAATAATATACGAGTATGTTTAATCTAATTCTCTTATGCTCTGGTGTGATTAGGAATTCCAGAAAACCAATTTATTTATAAATAGTATTAAAAAATGCAAGACACACATTATTGAAGAAAAATAATTCAAATGTTAGGAGGGGGGGGGCTTCACATCTGTGGATGTCATTACGAAACAAATCTGATATCATAAAAAGCTCACCCTGTCACATTTAGATCTTTTACAAAATTCAGCAAATACATTATACATAGCAATGAACAAATATATATATAGTAATTACATTGCGATTGTGTATTTTATTTAACCAGCGGTTAAAATATATCTGGCTAAAATTCTGAACAAGCATATGTATTTTAAGCTTGTATTTGGAATGGAATGTAGGTATCAACAATAAATAACGTAGCAAAGAAGTTGGTTCTAATAGTTTCAAAAGTTGATATATGTGTGCAATTCCCCTTAAAATTCTTGTTTCATGAAGATACTTAGCCAATTTCACATGAGTATTTTACAAATCTGAGCACACACACAAAATCTTAATTTTAATTTAACTTTATTAAAGTGAAATACCAAAAAAATAAAGAACTTCAAAAAAGTTACTGTGGACCAAAGTGATTTTGCTGATAGTATAGCCAACACTGGTGGCTACACTAACTACTGATTTTGACAACATTCACCCGTCACAAGAGGCTGTAATTTTAATCATTTGATCTTTGTACAACATGTTACCTGCCAAATAAATCTTTATAATATGATATCTCTGATCTTTCTGGGTGTTGCATTTAGTGCGGTCAGCTGTGTACACTGGTGTGCAAAAATTAAGGACGAAGTCGAAAAATTAGCGTATCAGCTGAACGAAGATGCAGAGCGGACAGAAAGACCTGTCAGGAGATTAAGTGAGGTGATGTGCGGTAGCACATGCGCAGATATGCAGGTAGACGTAATGGGGGAGTGTCTGAGTAGTAAAGCATGTTGTCGGTGTAAGATTAGTATTTCTGGCAAAGAGATTGCACACCGTATAACAGTTAAAATCACACCGAGTTGCTACCTCAGCGAGAAATGGCGAATAATCAATCTGTTAGACGACATCTGGATGCTTTTACCCGAGGTCGAATCATTGGGAAGTTGGAGGAATGTCGCAGTGTGACAAGTGTGGCTGCAGAGTTCGGAATTGCTCACAGCATCGTTTCACGACTTTGGAGACAATTTCAAACTACAGGAACAGCTATCCGGGGGTTCAGTAGTGGTCGTCCACGAGGAACCACACCCGCAGATGACCGGTATATTGCCTTACAGGCCAGAAGAAACAGGCGGCAGACAGCGGGAGAAATCTCTAGACACACGACACAGGCGACTGGACGACCGATATCGCGTTTTACCGTGGCCAGAAGACTGCACGTTGGTGGTCTGTTTGCACGACGCCCTGTACGCTGTGTACCTCTAACGCCTGCAAATCGGAGAAGGCGTTCTCTGTGGTGCCGGGAATACCGGAATTGGAGAGAAAATGAATGGGGACGAGTACTCTTTACAGATGAGAGCAGATTCAGTCTGAGTAGCGATTCTCATCGCATACTCATCTGGTGAGAGCGGGGAAGCCGCAATCATCCCTCGAACATCATTGAAAGGGACAGGTATGGAGGTGGCGGTGTTCTCGTTTGGGGGACATCATGCTTGGTAGTCGTACAGATCTTCACATCTTCGACGCAGGTTCAGTCAACGGGACCCGTTATTGTAACGAGATTCTTCTTCCATATGTGCGTCTTTTTAGAGGCGCTATGGGTCCGCAGTTCCTTTTCATGGACGACAATGCACCATGTCATCGCACAGTAGCTGCCGAACAGCTCTTAGAGAGTGAGGATATTGAACGTATGGATTGGCTGGCACGATCTCCAGATCTCAATCCCATCGAGCATGTATGGGATTTTCTAGGCAGACGCTTGGCAGCTCGTACCTTACCACCAGTAACGATTCTGGAGCTTCGATTGGCGCTGCAAGACGAATGGGCAGCAATGTCTCAACAACTCATTGACACCCTCATTCTCAGCATGGGCAGACGCTGTGAAACCTGCCCAGCAGTCAGGCGAGATCATATCACCTACTAAAGACCGGATATTTCTTGCTGGACACCCATCACAGGTATGTTTCGGCCTTCAGTCGCATTGCGCTCCATGCTACTTTTTCAATAAAGCTTCTTTTTATCCCTCTGATTTCTCTTTTAGTGAGTGTTGCTTACATTACTCATGTCCTTACGTATTGGGGATCTTACGGTATTAAATGTGTTGATTTGGAATGCTTTTGTACAAAGTTATATTGAAAAAACCGTCTCGTCCTTAATTTTAGCACACCAGTGTATATTGTAATTCTACTTTTGCAGTAATACTAACTCTGATGTGGTGTCTTCCATGTTATAATTTAAAGCGTTTATAGATTTCTATACTTCTCTAAACATTAGAATATTGTAGACATAATATATTTTCAACACATATTTGAAATACCAACGTGATCGTTACTACTTGAAAGATAAACATATGGAACAACTAATATATATTCAAGAATATATCTAAACTACATTTTAATTGAAGATTCATATGAGAAATTTGGATGTTTATTTCAGAGGCAAATTTATCTTATGAGATGGTGTGATAATTAGGATGACGTTTCGTTCTTGTGATTAGAAATTAAAAAACAATGCTGATTTCAAATAAAGCTAAATTCTCACTCACATTCATTGACTAAAAAAATATTATTAGCTTAAATACACTTAATATTTCTACAAATAGAGGGAAAATAGAATCTCTCTTACCAATTGGGTTTGAGGAAGCATTAGGATTAGTCTACGGTTTAATATCTTCCCATGGAAATACCTGAGATTAAAATGCATATTTTTTAGTAAACTGAGTATGCGTTTAACACAAATTAAATATTTAACATGAAATTAATTTCATTGTAAAAATACATTAATCATTCCAACTCATTTATTTGAACTTATTTAACATGTGAAAATTAAAAACCTATGTATAGTTCTCGATAAATAATGGGTGTTTTATCTTAATTAACAAAATAACACTTTACTTGCAAAATATGCGTAACTCTGTAATATATTTCTTTCATTTACTTGAATAGTATTTTAAAATTAATTATATATTAAACACTTATTCAGTGTAAAAACTCAAACAGTGGATGTGAAAGTCTGTTGTTCAAAGCTATGCTATTCATAAATATTAAATAACTGTTCTTAAAATATTTTCCTATTTTGAAATTCATTTTTTTCTGCAATTAGATAGGTAATTATTAAAACAGGCTATATATTTTGCTCAAAATAAATTCCCAAACTATTCGAATAATTAAATATAGAACTGCTCCTCAACTGTAGACCAATCACCGACTATCCTCCCTCCCTCTCTTTCCCGAAGTTGATAATAATGACACTCAAAATGGAGTTTAATGATTATGTGTTTGCATGTCTAAGTAGAACAACGATGTTCAACTTCGTCCTGTATTTTGAAACGAAATGAGCATTCGGAGAAACACGGGACAACTTTGGACATAGAGTTAGTTCCTAGAATTTTCCTAGTTTGTGAGAACTGACCACTGTCCGCATGGGGGACATTGGAATGACAAATTGTATATGGATAATTGGAGTGTATCTACTGGACTTTGAATATGTAAATTGCTGTGCAATATATTTAATATTGGATTTTATGTGCATATCTGTGTGCATCATAAATTTATAAGAACATACGTATGGAATGTTTGATACATGAAATCACACTAAAACTATTTTAATACATTATCTTAACTATTTAATTACACATAAATTTTCACAAGTAAGATTCAATGTAACAATATACAATCACAATGTCTTAATTTATTTCTGTTAATTTTTAGTGAAATTATTTTATAAAAAAACATAAAAGCCGCTTTTTTTTGCTAAAATTATTTTTAAATTTTAAATTTCATGATCGAATTATACCTTTCAAATTTTGTTTTGTGACAATTCTGAGATGTGTTGCTTTGCCGACTCGTACAAGCAACTACTAATACATATTTTGGAATGCAAGGTAAAATTTATGCGATGGAAAATTCGCAAATCATTTAGGAATTATGGTTTATATTTTATTCTTCTATTTTCAAGTAAAAATAAAGATGTAATCCTTGTTTTTGTATTTAAAAATAAGTAAAAATATTATATATATTCAAATTATATATATACTTAGTTTTACCACATTGAACAATTTTAGTATGCTGAAATAAACTTTTTAAATCTAAGTTCAAATGAAATTTGTTAAATAAAAACGCAAATTTTCTTTAAAAATATTTCCAACAAAATTTTCTTTAAATATAAACCGCACTTAATCAAAATGTGTTCAAATATGCTTAAAAATTATTAATTAAAAGATTCACTTTTTTGCATTTAATGATTTGTGTAAAATATTTTAAATCAATTAAGATATTACATAATTTAATTATTTATTATTTTTGTAAGAAATATTTCTAACGGTGATATTGCTAATAAATCTTAAAATCACTAATTAAATTTACCACATATAATATTTGTCAAATATTATATTTATTTTCTAACTGCACAAAAGTGCGATAATGGTAGCATTTTTAAAGTTACGTAATTCATTATTTTTATTCGTTCAGAATTATACTTTGAACGCACTATTCAGGTATTTTTTTATTCCTGAATTGTAACAAAATAATGATGGACTCAAATTTCTTTGCATTTAGCATTTTAATTATATACTTTCTTGAGAGTACCGTAAGATGTTAATTAAAGAAGTAATATTAAGTCATGTTCTTAATTAAGATTAATGTACTAATGTGCCGACTAAAAGAGAACAGAAAATTATGTTAATTATTTTGCTAGTTATTTTCCTATGTTCACTGCTTCGGTTTGTTTTCAAACTAGTGTTATTTAACTTGTTCCTTCCTTTATCATTTTAAGAAAACATCATAGTAATTTTTAATTTGTCTAATTAAAATATAAGCTTTATTTCTGAGTTTTTATTTGTTACTTATAAACAAAAGAAAAATCATATGAGCTTTTATTTAAATTATGTAAGTTTTATAACCCTTTCATAAGAAAAAAAATATTAAATATAATTTATTAGAAAGCATTTTTTTGAAAAAATTTGTTTGGTTTAGATTCTTGGAACTAAATCCTCGGAATATAGAGTGTCAAAAATATATTGAAACACTTCGCGCAATATGATTGCTTTTCAAGATATCATTTTTGTAAAATTGGATATTTTACATGATTTTAATTAATAATTTTTTTAAAAAAACCTCAAATGTGACTAAATAAATAAAAGGATATATTAAGTTGACGTAGATCAGTTAGATTATTTTTTAACTAATATTGTTAAAATCAATTTTACATTTACTTAAACATTTTAAAGAAATTGTTCTAAGTATTTCCATAATTTTATCTCGATATCTTAATACATGCAAACAATATAATTTCATTATATTTCTTTTAAATATTTAAACAAATTCTCAAGTACATATACTGAATTTTTAAAATCAAAGTTTAAAACATATTTAAAAAAATAACTTCTATGAAAGTGGAATACTAATTTTATTATATAGGACTGTGTGTGAAATACTTCATCGTCAGACTGGAAATAGGAAATTTTAAAATATACAGAATCTGAGGTGATATCTTCAGTAATCTTAAATGCCATATTTCTTGGCTCATACAATATTAAATTTTACTCTCTCTCTGAAATATTCCCTCAAATCAATCTGTGTCTTACGATCCAAGGACCTTAGGAGTCTTGGAAGTCTTAAGAGGGTATAAGAGGCCTTTGTTATCCATAAAGCATGCTAATTCGTCGGAATAAATGCCATTAAATATTTTTTTCCTGTAAAAGGCACAGAAAATTGTTGGTTTTATTACAAATGTTGATAACTTTATTTTGAGCGAGTAGAGAGCAATAAAGTTAACAATTTATCGATCATTGATAGTAATCCCAAAGAAATTAACAAATAAATCGTTTACGTATACAATCAGCCAAAGCCCGAATTCGACCTGTTCGTGAATTGGCCGGCCGATTCGCAATTTGGCCAACGTTGCTATAAATTTACCGGTCAATGTCTGATATTTTCTTGATTTCGGGATTAGGCCGGCCAATTCGCTGAGTAGCTTGGTTCGATCGGTCAAAGTAGGAGAAAAAAATCAAGAGCATATTGTTTTAGTTATAGATAAGCTTTTGAAATATATAAAAATGTCATGTAATTCTGTTCTCATATTAAAGCCATAATAGAAATTATTCAGTGAACGTGTATGCTGTGACAATGTGATAGCTTGAAGATTAAATTTTCCACTTTAAAACGTCAAACTATATCTTGAGCAAACGTTTTGCCTAACGTATATGAATACAGAGGCACATTGAGTACTCACTTTGTCAGCTACCTTTAAGGGGGATCTTTAGTTTTTTTCTGCTCCATAGATCTAATGTTAAAGATCCCAGATCATATTGTCTCTCAAAATATCGCTCCAAAAATGAAGTTTTTTGCAAAAGCAAATATCAAATATAAGGGATAATTCAAATAAATCAGATGGAAAAATGATTTAGCTGTCGATATTAATTAAAGACATTTCTTTCACGTCGTTATGTGGCCGCGGTAGCCAAATGGTCTAGGCATCGGATCATGGCTAGCGTGTCATGAGTTCGATCCCAGTACCACTGAAGACCCGCCGTGTAGGGGCGCGATGCACGTTAAATCTATCGAGAGCTCAAACGTCCTCCCGTTGGTATGGTGTGGTAGTTAGGAGAGGGGGTGTCAGCTCAGGTGCCGTCCGCGTCACTTGACCATGGTTCAAAATTACGCGGACCGTCGCCAAAGGCCCTCGTGTCGCTGAACAGTGTGACGTTAATATTCACTCACTTGGCGTCGTCACACTAGAAGCGATAGATGTATCGTCTACCGGTCAATCTACCATTATCGCATCAGGCTTTGTCCAAGTATTCTCAGCCGCATCGCTAAATGAGCAACCAAAGTAGAATATACAATATTAATTGTAAGTTTTGTCCAAACATCTTGGCCAAAACGCGAACTGGCTGAACTTCCGGATTTGGGTATGATATATACAGACATCATACAATGTACCGGGTGACCCAATAGTCCGTTCCTTCCTTCCTCAGTAGCTCGACAGCCCAGAGTGGGCCTTGGCCTCCTCAAGAAGCCTTTTCCAGGCCAGTCTTCTTCCTGCTAGAGTTCTCCAATTCTTAGTTCTCAAATATGGGAGATCATTTTGTAGGTCATCAAACCATCTAACTTTTGGCCTGCTTTTTTTTCGTGTGCCTATTGGGTGAGCATTGAAGACCTTTTTAGCGATACCGGCTTCATTCCTTTTAACAGCATGACTTGCCCATGTAAGTCGTATTTTGTTGAAGTTAATTATGTCAGATTCATGATATGTTTGATAGAGCTCGAAATTTGATCTCCTTCGCCACGTTTCCTTTTCCTGAAATTCTCCAAAAATAAATTTTAATTTCTTTCCCCGTAGATACTTATCATATTCTCATCTCTTTGAGAGATGGACCAAGTCTCACATGCATAAGTTAGGGTGACTGCCTACGTTGAAAATGTCATTTTTCGACTACATAAAGCAAATTTTTTTTTATTTCAAAATCTTATAGTTTGAACATTTTTTTTCAAAGCAGTTTTTCTTTTTCCTTTACGCGAAATAGAAATAAAGTTATAGTAATTTTTAAAAACATCACTCTCTGCAACAAGAAACCGAAAGTAGCATTTCGAAACCGGAAGTTGCAGAAAATTGCAATTTTTAACTCTAGTTCTATAGTTGTTCTCATTTTTTTAAGTTTATAAAATATATTTCCATAATTTTTTTAGTGTTTCAGTCACTATTCAATTATGCAGAAGCGTGGCTACTCGTCTCACAATGGTTGTGTCAGTTGCATATCCATTGACACAGGAAAGATTTTGGACATCGAAATAATGTCACATTTTTGTAGAATATGTTCAAAGCAGACTAAAGTTCCAGATGCTGCTTCTAATGTGCATGTTTGTTGCAATCATAAGGGTTCTGCTTCAAGCATGGAAACTTTTGGAGCATATTGCCTATTTGAGCGATGAGAAAATCTTCGTAAATTGCAGTACACTGATTACTATTGTGATGGGGATTCCAAAGCATATGAATCCGTAAAAAATATGTACGCTCCTAATACAGTTAATAAACTAGAATGTATCGGTTACGTACAAAAAGAGTTGGAAGCCATCTCAGAAAGTTAAAAAAGTTAGTGAAAGGATTGGGAGGGAAGGGAAAATTGACGGACTATTTTATCGACAAATTGCAAAATTATTACGAAATAGCAATTCGCAGTAATACAAAAAATTTAGTAAACATACAAAGCATAGTTATACTGCTGCGTTTTATCACTGCTGTTCCAGTACTGAAAAGCCTATCTATTTTCAATGCCCAACGAGAAAAGATAGATGGCGCAAATTTCAAAAAGCAAAGACCCTTGGTAAAATATTCACTGCCAAAACCCATGGACTCCCACAAAATATTATAAATATTGTTAAACCACGCTACTTAAAACTATGTGATCAAAAAATTTTAAAAAGTGTTTACATGGAATGACTCAGAATGGCAACGAGAATTTCAATGGTGTTCTGTGGAACATAGTTCTTCAACAAAACTTTGATGAACTCCAAACTTTGCAATTACGGGCATATATAACAGTTCTACAATTTAATGAAGGTGCTAGTGGCTTATTGAAAGTGATAAATAAGCTGGGGTTAAATGTTGGTAGCTATATGATACGCGCGTATTAAAATTGTATGACTATCAATGGATTAGCGGCGCAGAAAGACATTCATTACCGTTTACAAAATTAAAAAGGAAAGAAAAAAAAAACACGAGCTCACCGAAAGAAAAAAAGGGTGGCACCAGGAAGAAAAGGAAGTGTGACATATCATCCTGGTGAATTTTAGATATGTTTGTAAAGTGTATATACTTTTTTACTGTAACATAAAAATTTAAATGAGTTTTTCTCAAAATTATGTTTTTGAAAGAAACTCTTTCCCGGAAACTTGATATTTTAAGAACCAAACAAGATAATGCATAAAACTTTTGTGGGAATGTTTTGTATACTATTTTTCTTAAAGTGAACCATAAGTTTTGTTGTAGGTTAAATAGTTTTTCATTTAGAGGGTAGTTTTTATAAAGGAAAATCTTTAAAAATATCCAAATCTTCATATTACAATAATTGCCTGTAATTTTTTTGTATCTTAATATTTTTCTTAGATTTTGGTTCATTTTAAAGAGCACCATAGTATGTATGTTGTGTATAAAGGAAATTTAGATAATTGCATTAGAATTTTTTATACGGTGTTTCCCGTTTTAGTACAAATTTGGTAAAATTTCCGTGAAAAAACCAATTTTTCCAAAAGTACAATATTTATTTTAAAATTTTCATGTATTTACATATTTTTTTCCTACTTTTCTACCTAAAAACGCTCAATATGTTTCAAAAAGTTGTTTTTATAAAAAAAATTGGGTCCGAAGGTAGGCAGTCACCTTTTTTTTTAAAACTGAACTTAAAAGACATTTATAATATCGAACATTTTTGTTTTTCTTTTGATTAAATTAGATTTCATATATTTTCGCATTACGAAAGTCCGTTAGCTTTGAAAAATTCAATAATTCACGGAATAATGTAGTTAGATATGTAAAAAAATGACACACATGTTTAAAATAGTATATGGTTTTATTGAAAAAAAAATACATTTTTCATACAAACTTGACCTCACTAGCGCTGATGGCCGAGGTAGCTTAGTTAATCACGGTAACGGACTCGTGGCCGGAGTGTCCTGAGTTCTAGCCTTGTACCCGTGAAGACCCGCCGTATAAGGGAGCGACACACGCTAAATCTGACGAAAGCTCAAATGTCCTCCCGTTGGTGTGGTGTGGTATTTAGGAGGAGGGGTGTCGTCTACGTTCCTTCAGCAGGAATCAAAATTACGAAGTCCGTCGCCAAATACCCGCGAGTAGCTGAACAGTGCGACATTAATATTCACTCACTCGTGAGCTCTGATTTAGTCATATTTCGATGAACTCGCCTAAGTCTCCATTTTTTTCCTGAACTGCACCTGGCGAACTTGTGTGTGGCCTCCCACTACAAGGTCACTTGTCTAAGCAACCACTGGGTTCGTAATTATTTTGTTCACAGTTGCATTTGTCACAGGGTCTTTACCCGTTTGAATACCTTTCTTATGGCGATAGGATAGTAAGGCTGCAGTTACAGATTCTCCATTCTGCTAGTACCGTTTTACTAACTGTGCCTTTTTTCTGGTCAAGTCAGCATTCTACAATTGCTGGTGCATCTGTTTCCTCTCTGACTGCAGCCCATTTTATACATGATTTTCATGCGGAGTCATTGACTTGCTGTCTAGCGGCATCTGTTAGCCGTTTGTGTGATTTCTTTGAGTTTCAATAAAACCCCAAGTTATTTTTAGCATGTGTGTCAATTTTTGTCTCTCTACTTACATTATTCAATGAATTAATCCATTTTCAAAATTTAAAAGAGTTTTGGGTTACCTGGTACTTCAATTTTGTCTCGCATGTTAAACAACGAACCATGACACGGAAAGTAGCTTTTTGTAACGATGCTGAATATTTATTAACGTTACATTCTAAGCCCACACGACGGTTTTTGATCCTCGGCCAAAAACGGAGGACGACACTAGAGATGGCATCCCTCTCTCCACACTACCACTCCACGTCAAAGGGAGGAATTTGAGCCTCGATTGAGAAGCTTTTTTGTAGATCTTAGGGTAAATATGTAATTGCTTCCAGATGTTTGATTTTTATAAAATTTTAAAAGTTTTGTTCTGGTTTTGGGCGCATTGAATGTAAATTATTAAAAAAACAAAATGCACTGTTTCTCGCTTGAAATCACGTGGATTCTACGATGAATCGATGAATACATGCTAATATATTTGCGAATTTTGTAATGTAACAGTCTTTTTGTTGTATAATGTATTATTAAATTAAGTACTTTGATTTTTTTTTGCTGACTTATTGAAATAATTTTTGTAAACTCTAACCTGATAAAGTTTCGTCTCTTAGGTTAAGAAATATAGTATATATTAATTTAATATTTAATATAAAAATAAATTTTATTCTGTTTTTGAAAACAATTAAAATCACTGAGTTGTGTTAATACCAAAAATGCAGGACACACAAAAGAGCTCGAATTCAAATGTCTTATTTAAATTAGTAACAATAAAATGCTATCGTTATTAATAAAGGGAATATATATATATTTCACACTTTATTAAAACCTTATACATTTCCTTTTCAATTATCAAATGAAGCTGCATGATAATGCATGAAATTTTAAATTCTTTAAGCCATTATTCAATAATTACAGCATTAATACTTTTTCATACTTTTCAAATTGTTAAAGAAATTTCTATAACTCAAAAAATTTCAATTAAGTAAATAATAATCATCGTCGTGTCGACTTCGAAAGTTCAAGTGTTTGCTTTCGATACTCTTACTATTTGCGATTATTCTAGGTTGATTTGTACACGAGTTGACTAAATATTCGGCGACAATTGCGAATAATTAAAGACAGGATTGTTCCTCTTACAGTGACCAATCACTAGTTAGCTACCCTTCCATTTCAGAGTTGATAGTAATGCTCTAGAATGAGGAGTCTGATAACGATGATTGCCTGTCAAGACGTAGTCCGTACTATCAACCCCCGAGCGATCAAATATCTATATTTTGAAATGGAAAATATAGAGGGAGGACATAATGTATGAGTTCGAATTCTAGACTTGGAATTAGTTGGGTTGAGTATTCCATTTTAGACGCGCAGTTAAAGTCACAAATGTTAAACTGGCAAATATAGAGGTGACGTTTCAGAAGTTCACGCATGATTTACGTTGTAGAAAATTATCAGAGATCTATGAAGGGAAAATTATTGTCTGTGGGAGCTACAGTGAGAGGAATAAAATCTCTTAAATTTTGTATTATGTAAAGTATTTCGTGAAAAATTTGTAAATAACAATAAAGAAAATGAAGGGGAAAAAATCACATACATATTTTGAAAAAAAAGTAAAAAGTTAATTTAACATCCTCGTTAAAATAGGGAAATAAATAGAAAAAATCAAATATATATATATCCAAAAAAAATCAATATTTTTTTAATCCTTTATTGTTTAGTACAATTTAGTATTTAGATCTATTATTCGGTACAGTAAAAATATGTTACAACTTTATCATCTATATACAGATATAATCAATTGTGAAAATAATTCTAATTTTTTTTCAATTTTCACAAAAAATACATTGTAAAGAGTTTGCAATAGATAACTAAATTTTTATACCTATGCTCATCTACAAAACAACTAGAATATAATGTTACTCTTCAATATTCTAAAATTTTTCCCATTTAAATAAATGCAAATTTCTCACTATTTTGTCCTTAAATTTTCTATTCTTCAATTTTCCCCTAGAGAAATATATGTAATATATGATTTTAAAACTACAAAATTTTCAAAAGTGACCATTTGACACTTTTTTAGTAACTAAAGCGATTGCTTTTGGCGACTAAAAAATAGTTTCATTTTGTGCATAGAGTAGAACATATAGATGGCATATCCACTATTATTATTTTAAATTTAAATCTACTTTAGTAATTTAATTGTTATTTAAGTCTAACAAGATTTCGGTATGATAATTCTTTAAAAAGTTTATTTTGGTTATATTTCTTGTTTTTAAATATGGGGGATCCATAATCAAACAATTCTGTCTTCATTACCACAACAAAGCCATCCTCCGATATTAACTCGAAACAATTTGGTAGCCGTCACATTACCACTTAATTGATCTCGAAGGCAATTGACTCAGGGATACCTAAATGGCCACATAAGCAGTATTCTCACGGAGTCATGAGAAATTCGAAAGCCTGCTGATTCAAGCATCTACTGACACATTTACACATTGACAAAATATTAATCCTGATTTAAAAAAGCATTAGCAGGCCCTTTTCACTAGGTATTTCATGATATTATATGAATTTATATACAGTGTTTGTAAGCTATTGATGCATCAGCCGTATCATTAAGTTTCCATATGCATTAAAAATTTTCTTCAAAAAGAATTTTAATTTCTAAAATTAAAGTTTATTCATTTTTCACGCCCTATAACTTCTTTTGAGAGTCTATTTCATTAAAACCCGTACTTAGCGTATTCCTATTTTACAAAAACTTATCAAATTTCAATTCAGTAGGTCAGCGTCTCTCAGACAGTGGGACGGGGGGGGGGGCGTGATTACTCTACTTGGACCACATCGAAAAGTCGAAAATAAAAGATTCTTTTAAAAAGTTATTGATTTCTGAAAGGAAGCTAAAAAAATACATTCTGACAACAGTGACGCTCACAAAAAATTTACAAGGAAGGAGGAAGGGTTCCAATTCGATAGTCCGCCATTCTCGTATCATACCTCAATACGCTCCACTAAACATATTCTCTTGATTTTGTCGATTTTAGAAACAAAAAAAAGTAAAACATATATTATTGAATTATAAATTTGTCGTAGCCTCTTGCCACCCCTAAGATTCTCAACTCCCCTTCGGTATTACCCGATTCCGAACGTGTAGGCGGATTAAAGAATTCAGTAGACATCTTAACAAATCAATCTATTTATTGATTTTTCTTAATTAAAGAGATTAGATAAATACTATTCAATTTTAAGAACAATAAAACACAGTGGAGAATGAGAAGGGATCAATAATCGTGAGCGACGGAATCCGATCTGAATCCACGAAAGATCGACGCGTACAATTACAGCTACACGCGTATATTTAATTAAATTCTAGATCACTAACCTGATTTCTTATACTATAGCAGGTTCGTTAGTTGGTTCATTAGGATCTTGATTGGGTCAACTTAAGGTCAGGATTCCTTCTTTAAGAGGCGACTTATATTTTCAGCTATTCCCGCAGTTCTTCTACGAACTAATTTTATCCACGACGGTGCGTTGGATTCCCAACGATTCTATTCACCAAATCTACTTTTACACTTGAAAAACACTTTCTCATTTCATTTCATTCTCTCTTTAACTCGCTAAACCCGAACTTATATAAAATATCTCATTTGCATAAATCACGCTTTGGCTCCCGGTGGAGATTGGTTGAAATAAATAAAACATTAAAGAATATATGAGAAGGTTAGTGAAACGCGTAAGGACCCGTCACAAATTAGCATCAGATAATGAAATAAATTCTTAATTCCAAATACTTAATTAAATTTTACGTACTATATACATAGGGTTATCATAAAAAAAAGTTTATGAGGGACACGTGCCCCCGCCCCCTCCCTTTGTGTGCGCTACTGTCTGACATAATAAAATATAAAAGGAACATTATATCAGTACTGTACAATGTATTTAATAATTAATTTATCAATACTAAATTAAGAACAAATTTAATAATTACTAGTGATTCCTATACGCTTCTGTGCTAAATTATATATAAAATTTCATACTTATATTGATAATTTGTACGATTTGTAATTTAAGTTGTGTTGGAGCTTTAGTGCGCGTCAAAATTACATTATTACTGAATTCATTATATTGTTATTGTGTGGAGGGGGGTGAGATGAAAATTATGATTGAAGAATGGGTCGCAAATATTGAAGTTTGAGAAGCACTGCTGTAGGTCTAATAGTTAAAAATGGAGGAATTCTTATCCATACGCCCCTGCAGAACCTCATGGAAGTGATTTCTGTTAATTCACCAAATATACTTGCCAAAATTTCAAGTCTTAGGTCTAACAATTCAAAAACGATAATTTTTATGAATATAATATTCGGGAATCTAAAACTTCAGGCTGCTATAATTTTGAATGTATTCTTTATTTTCGATCTATAGCCAGCACAAATTTCCTAATTCTTTTCCTCGTCATTATCGCCCTGAATAAATAAAACAAAAATAGCTTACAACTAGAGGATTATTGGAAAAAAAAAAAATACGAGGTACATGGGACTGTCGTAGTTTCTATTTGTTATTTAAATAAGTAGGATAATAATAATGATAATGCCCACTCTCGTAAGTTGGAGTATACATATTCACATCCCAATCTCATTCTCCACACAGTAGATGATTAAATTACTCTTTTTATACATTGCTGTAATTCATATGCAAATTTTGTTGGAACACATTTTAATTTCCTTGATTTGAATGACAATATGCCCGTCTAGCATCTTTCGTCCTAGACAAAATCCTATTATAATTCAGTTTTTCCGGATATATAGCAAGTTTTCTAACTTTTTAATATTTTATTAACTTCCCGGAAATTGCATTCATAATGATTGTGTTCTCCACAAGTATACGTGATGACAATTCATTTTCTTCTAAGAGAAAATAAGTTTTTTGTTGGAATGTAATTGTATTATTAAGAGATGGTAATGCTCATTTTTCAATTTATTTTCCTTTTTTTATTTTTTTATTTGTTTGCATAAAAATAAACATCTGGAGTATTTTTATAAGTAATGGATGTTATATAAGTAATATATATTATTGGAAATTATATAAAATTCGTACTATTATTTTTTCACTAATAAAGGTGGAAAATTGAACTGACGTAAATTTGGTGATTCAATGTCAACAAAATGATATAAATTAAGAAATAGAATTTTGCAGAACAGAAGGGAAAGAGTAGTAGTAGTTTCTTGGTAAACAACAAAATCAAGTGTAATATTAATTGTGATTTTCTTAATCTGTACATTAATTAAAAAAAAAAGCTATTCAATTATTACCCAATCGACATACATGTAGGAGAAAAGTGACTCATTCCATTCATCACGAGATTTCTATTAAAATTAAACATACATACTTGAAGTTTTGTAAGCATATTTTTTTCTCTGTTGTTAAGTAAAGATCCAGTAAGAACGGGTTTTGCGGAAGTAAATGGGTTAAGGGGGTGTTCGAGATAAAAAAAAATTCCACTTTTAAACAATTAGACCTAGTGACTTGAAATGTGGTAAGCATGTCATTTTTGTTGATTTGAAATCCGTTAAGAACGAATGCTACAAAAATTGACTCACAAGGGGATGTTTCGAGGCATTAAGGGACGTTAGATATAAAAAAAAAAGAATCCAGTTTTTAAACTATTCGACTTTCAAACATGAAATTTGTTAAGCTTGTTACTTTTGATAATTTGAGTTCGGCCAAAAATGAGTTTTTAGGAAGCTGACACCGACATGGAAAGAAGTTGCAGGAACGCTATTGATAAAAATTCTCGTTTTTGAGCTTTTGGACATATATTTCTTGAAATTTATCAAGCATATTTATTTTGAATAGAACAACTTTGTTAAAATGAGTCGCCCTTCCGGTATAGTGGAAAATGACGCTGTCTGCTATGTCATAAGGCATGGGTTCGAATCCCGGAGAAGACATGGGTGTTCATAAATGTATAATGCCTTTGAGAAAGGGGGGTACTCTAAATAGCTGTCGAGCCGGAAGTGCTCTCGTGAGGTTGGTGGAAGGGGTAGAGATGTGGGAGGCTCTGACCACCCCTAGGGTGCTTTCTCTCAAAATTGGGATGGAGCCGAGCCAAACGTACCGTCACCTGCATGGTGCTCAAAACTAATTCTAAAGACAAGCGTACTACTAGCCCCTCTCCATGATGAATTTCATGTGCCTTGATCTGATGTTACTCTTGATCAGGCGGCATAAGCAACAACAACAAAATGGGTTTACGGATATTAACTGTGGGGAGGGATTATGGGGGTTAAAGAATAATTATACTTCCATTTTAAAAATTTAAGTGCAGTTTTTTTCAAATAAAATCGAAGAACTATAAGAATGATTTTAAATACATTAGAAAGCTTGAAGCTAAGACTTAGATACCAAAAAATAATAAATAAATAAAACTTATACATACTTAGTATTTAGATATGCAATATCATAAATATCCAACAAAGAGGATGGCTAACGACAAGCATTTATGTGAAAGTGGTTACGGTTTCCTTGATAAACAATCGAATCAAATATCAGCAAAGTAAAAATTATATTTATTTTTTAAGTCTCTCGTCTGTTATTTTTAAGTTTTAATTTGTATAATGCAAAATGTTCTTAAAACAACTGTTAGTAATTTCTTTCATTTGAGATTCCAAACATTTGCATCTTAAAGCTATTGCTTTAGAAATTTATTTTATTAACATTTGTCACGGTACTTCCTTATGTTAGTTGAGGAGAAGATCGCGCTCAGTATTATATTTCCCGGTGGGAGAGAACGCGACAGTGTTGGAGAAACCATTCCATCAAACTCTAAGCTATTGCAAAATTAAATCTCATGATTATAACAAAATTTTCAGTATACTTTTTTTTTTATTAAGTTGCACGCCAGAAGTGACTATGTCATATACAGACAAGCTTTGACAATGTGGAAATATTACGTAATTTTGTACCATAGAGGTGGCTATGCAAACATGGTAACGGCACAAATTACTGGAGGAATTATGTCCGCACGCATCTAGTACTATAATTGTCTACTTTGTTGCCTGTTTATACGTTATTCAGTTATGACGTTCATTTGATGTGCGGCGTTGTTCTAGCTTGGAGTGAGAATTTGGTTGGGCGAAAGAAAAACCCCCAAGTTAGAAAGGATAGACCTCTCCGATCCCCCATTTTTATGCAATTGGCATTAGTTAGAGAAATTTATAAAAAAATAAGTTAAAAATTAATTCTGTTACAAATTAATCGCATAATTTTAATCCCCCTTCTCTCGTTCTGTCTTCACCAAATTTTTTATTAACTTATTTTTGACATTGGTAGAATTCTTTAATTTTTTCACTACTAAACTGTGGATTTAAACATATATTATAGATATTTATGTTCTGTGTTTATTACATCTGGTAAAATGTAATACAATGTAACTTAATTGCAAGAACATTTATTTTCCGTTAAAGTTTAAATATTACGATTTAAACCTTTTCACATAAAGAGAGAGTATTATTAATGCGATTTGCACTATAATTTTCATTACGTAATATAATGCAATTAATTAAATTATTTTGATTTATTTTGCTTTAAAATGTAGCTTCTGTAATTCTGAAAATAAGGAATACTTTATTTACAATTTGATTAATGAAAAAAATATGACATTTTGAATCACATTTTTTCTCATCTATTGTATTTTCATCTTTTCTAAATAATTAATACAATTGGTAACATTATTTTTGCATCCAGCATTTATTATATACATAGTGAAAGTCGCTTAACACAAAACACAGGAAACTGAAATATTTTTTCGTGTTAAAGGAATTTCGTGTTAAGGTACATTGGAAAGAAAAAAATTGAAGATATGATAAAAACACTTGCAAAATTACATAAAGATAATTTGTTTAAAAATGTCAAATATGATAGATTTGGTTCTCTACATAGGTTAGTTCTAAAAGAGAATTATGTTTATCATAATGGTAATTATTTTTATCAACAGATTAAGGGTCTACCACAAGGCGGCCCAGCTAGCAACTATCTTGCCAATTTATATTCACATTATTTTGAAAATAGTTTCACAGACAACTTAGAATATTACTTTTTTCGTTATATTAGACGATATAATCATTTTTGGCAAGCAAGGCAACTTTAAACCTAATATTAATTTTTATCCACAATATCTTAATTTAATACAGACAAATAGTAATAATTATGAAGCAAACTTTCTTAATATAGAAATTAAATTAAAAGATAATAAAATAGTTACTAATATTTATGATAAAGGAGAATACTTTAATAATTTCAATATTTATTATACAAAAATAAATCACACAAATCTAAACTATTGTTTTTATTGTAAACTCAAGAATATTATAGCAGATGGGATCTCTGTAGCATTTCTGTTAATGCAATATTTTTTAAGGTAAGTAGTATGTTACAACTTTTTATTATTCTCATTAAATGCATGATTTAGATTTTCCTATCCAATTTATTTACTCAATTTGGATTTGATTTTTTATATTTTTTTGCTCGGTATTATTAACAGGCAGGAGGAAGGTCGGCTGGCCAAAAAACATGTTCAACCCCACTTTTATACAAAGAAATTTTTTTAAGAGGAATTCTTTTGTATACAAGCTGTCCTAAGTCAGTAATGTTGATAATACTGCAGTATCCATTCTTTTACATTTCACTCTGTTATTTCAATTTTTTCATATCTCCCTTTAAAAGCTGTTGTCTGGTTATCTTGCAATTGCAATTCATTTAAGTATTAATCATATTAATTCATCTCTCTCTTCTAGAGAAATTTTGATTATATATATATATATATATATATATATATATATAATAATTCCCACTAATATAATTCTTTTAAATATCTTTTAATTGCCAATGGTCCATCCCTTTAGGACCAACGTTTTAGTAATAAGTTAACCCGCCGCCTAACGAAAGTATTTTAAACTACACCTATCCACCCACTCAGATCATGTGATTTGAGCTGCCTATAAATACCGAGATTCCTGGCGACCAACTCTCTTTCGCTTCTGTATTTGTCCGTATCAACATGTAGCCGGCTGCACCCTGTTTTGTGTGTGTGTATTGTGTCGTCCTTTATAATGTTTTATGTGTTTAAGATGTAGAATAAATAGTTTTAATTATATAATCACAGGACTGCCTCGTCAATACCAGCCAAAGAAACCATCAACAATAGCGATCATATAATAAAGAATCATTTCAACGGCCAACGTCGATTACATATATATATACATGGAATAGACGTGGCCGTTGGAATGGTATTTCGTTTTAAGATTACTATTTCTGACGATTGATGTTGCATGTTTACTATTATTGAGGAGGAAGTCTTGATGTTAGTTATACTTTTATATTTTCACTGAACATGTTGACACACATATGGGCGGAATCACAAAGAAACATACACACACAACAAAAATACACAAACACAAGCATAAACCAAGCCGCAGAGGGCTACATGTTGAAGGCAGGCAGACAAATACAGAAGCGAAAAAGGGAGCGGCTCCAGGAATCTCAGTTTTTATAGGCGGCTCAAATCACATGATCTGAGTGGGTAGCTAGATGTAGTTTAAAATACTCTCGTTAGGCGGCTGGCTAATTTATTACTAAAATGTGGGTCCTGAAAGGATGGACCATAGATAGTTAAACGTTATTTTAAAGGATTATATTACTGGGATTATTACATACCTATATATATATATATTCAACAAAATGAAGTTTATTAGAGTACAATTTATTTACATAGATATGTATGCATACGTGTTTTCAATAAAATTCAATGAAACAAAGACTTTAATAACTTAAAGAAATTTATTACAAAATTTTAAAGTTTTTTGAAAAACAAAACACTTTATAAATTTTGGTAAAACTATCTGATTTTTTTTTTTTGGATTTTTTTTTCCAAATTGTTCGATGTCATCTCTTTTGTTATTCATTTACAAATTGGAATTTGCATCTAAATAACTGGGCATACTTTTCGTGATGTTCCTTATTTCTGATGTCATGGAAACAGAGAAGCTACATTATTCATATTTCCTTTTCTTAATTGGAATATGAATCAATGATTTATTTTGAGCTTTGAGAAAATGTCAAAATGTCTTTGTCTACCATAATTGGGGCTAAACACACATTATCACCACTACTGCAACAAAATCTTCCAATGATGCGGTCGAATAGTCCAATAATGGAGAAACTTTCTCGAACTTCTTACCTCATTTTGTTCATTCCCAGAAGGAAATTTGTTTCATGTTAAGTGTCTTTCGTTTTGTATTAAGAGGAAGAAAATGTATGAAAATGCATAGTAAGTTTGTCAGGAACGTTGTTGTATTCCGTGTTAAACAATGTTTCACCTTAAGCATTTTCGCGGAAAACGTATCTTACTGTACAATGTTATTGTAATTAAAGTTTAGCTTTCAAAATAATGTGAAAAAAAAACACCACACAGGTTAGAATGACTTCAAATTTGAAATGAATACACTGGAAGAATGAAAAAGTGATATGGTATAAGAAAAAGTTCCGAAGCTTATCAATAGATGCAGACGTAAGATGCAATTTGGTACTCCTGCGAACATTGAAAAGGTAGTGATGCATTTATTCAACAGAAATTTCGGAAATGTTACAATGATAAAGCCGTCATTTTTTTCAATAGACTGGCCTTCAAAAGCACTGAACATCAATCTTTCTGACTTCTGGATGTTGGGTTATCTTAAATGTGTTCAGTGGCCCGATTACAAATTTAGAGGGAACGGATTATACAACGCATTCACAACGTGACCCTAAGAAACTCCTCTCACTGTTTTTTGGTTTCAACTTGTGGAGAAAATGGTGAGTGAATGAGTGGATATTAACACTGCCTTATTCAGCTACACGAAGGCTTTTGATGGGGCGGACCTCGTAATTCCGCAGAAAATGGTAAATAGAATATTGAACATGTCTTGTGCAAGCCTAGCGATGGTTAACAGGAATTTTTGGTGTTGCTTTTTTAATGAACTTTGTGGCCCAAGGATAATTAAAACCAATTTTTTTCCCTCCAAGATGGTACGACCTGCTGTGATGCATGAGCTTTTCGTTAACACTGCAATGAATTTTGGAAATAATTTTTCCCTTTAAAAATCGTAACAATCATGAACATTGAACAATAAAGTTGTTTGAATGGACAACTGATATCAAAGCCTTTCGTAATTCTATTCAGAATGTCATTTGTAGCCGAATCCACTTACAGCGTCATCTATATACACACATCGAGTTTTTTTTTCTTATACCATACTGTTTTCTTCAAGTACATTCATTCAAATTTGAAGACATTATTTATTTTATGTCATTTTGAAAGTGGAATTTAAATTATAATCACCATTTGTATATTATTACCTATGTTTCTGAATTTAATTCATCCCCAACCTTGAAAATATTATGTCAGTGGCAGAGATATCGGTTAGAAATTTAGAGGCAATTTAAACTCCAATGCGTATTGTCTCAAGTAATTCGCCAAGCTCTTGAGACTGTTGTTGAAATATTAGCAAAGTACTCGTACTTGTTTCGTGGATACAGAGAACTGAACCATTAATTCAAGATAGTCTAAACTATACCATTTGAAGCAATTTGTTAACCATTATAAAATAATTTGCGTTATTCAAATGCTTTATTTAAATCATAGACAGACTAGTAAGATGGAAAACGTGATGAATTTCTAACATAGTTTAACATACTTTGTTATTTTTTCAACAATTTCTTTTTGGATTGATTATTAAGAAATACTTTGCTTACGAGGAAGTATTCTCTAAATACTTTATAAAATAAAAAGGCATACAATGAAGTAAAAAAAGACAAAGGTAAGGCACAATAAAAAACGAAGAAGAAATCTAAATAAAATACATATAGAGCAATTTATTTTAATTTTATATTTATTTAATTTGAGACTAATGCAAAATTTTCATGAATTTTTAAAGAATTTTAAATGATTTAGATGATTGTTGAAAATTGTTTACTTTGTTTTCTAAAATAATATTACATGAGAGAAGAATTAATATAAAAGAAGACTTTAAATAAGAGGCTGAATAAAATTAAAGATGTTCACTGCGTTTAATTACTTTTCGTACTAGATATCTAGGAATTAAAAAAATGATCCATTGTTTTATTATATGGAAATATAATTTTTTCTTGCGGTAAACGTATTGCAAAACAGAATTAATATAACTTCCTCCAAATAAAGTGATACTAATTTGTGTGAAAAAAATATTTATAATAAAATTAATCTTGAGAAAAAGAAAACGATTCATGATATTAATTGTTTTTAGAATTGACGCTTTTTTCTTTAAAACCAGATTGAATTTTTTTAAATATAGTTCTTTTACGTTCATTTTAAATTTTCTTAGCCTTAATATTCCATCTCTTAGTTCATTAATTAAAGCATTAATCGCTAATTAGTAGTCCACTGATTACTGGTAGTACATGAAAAATTTTTGATGGACGCAGAAGAATGAAGACATTATTTATAGTTTTTATGAAGATTTTGCCTCAAAAATAACGAATTAAAGAATTACATTCGGACTTCAATTTAAAGAATACTGTTCCAACGAATTTTTCTCCTTGCTCAATTAAGGTATCCGAACACGTTGAAAATGGCCAAATTTAGTCACGACAGATATTTTAGTTTTTTATTTTATTGAATAGAGCTATCTTTTGACTTTACGAAACGCGCTTTGTGTTGTTCCTACACTACCTAGAGGCCAAGTTACACAATCCATTTTATAAATTTAGAAAAATCGGAAGTGGGTTTTTGATCTACCAGAAGTGGGCATTTAAATTGCTCAAAATCTATCATGGCGTGTCTGATAACTCAAAATATTACGAATGTTTTTCTATAAAACTTTTTGAACTTGATATTTATGTTATTTTCTAGAGAATGTACTAAAATATTTCTTATTGTATGAATACTTTTTGAGTTATGGCTTGTTATTTAAATAATAGTCTCATAAAAAAATGTCACTTTTGTTATAATGTTTACTCAATCACAGCTCTAAAATTTTCAAATTTTAATAAAAAATTAAAATTTTAGTACATTTTCTAGATAAATGCATCTAATTTGTTTTAGTAATACTTTTACTAATATATGTTTAATACTTTTTTCTCTAACTGCTTTGAAGTTTTACAAAAATATTGCTAAAATTTCGCTTATAATTGTGATTTTTGTAAAATTCATGTAATTTATTTTAAATTTTGATAGTTAAATAGTAATATTTATTGGTATTGAGTCCTAAACGAACATTTATAATGTTTTAGTATGCTATTTTGTTAAAAAGTACTCCGAACTTGTTCGGATACCTTAAAATGAAGGCAAAACCCCCTATTTAATGAAAGTTAAACCCCGTATTAACGAATTATTTCAACAGCTAAATTTTTTTATTAGTTTGCATTAGAAAACAATTTTCCCAAATAGCATTCTTTTTGTCTCAAACTGATAAAAGATTGCTTTTGTAAGAAACAAATTTCGTGGCCGAAGGTACAGAACGTTATTAGATTTAACAGGTGAAGATGAGTCATTAGTGTAACCTTTCGTGTGCGTTTTGAATAGAACAAGAAACTCCTTTCTTATCTCATCCCACTCCACATCGCAGGGAAATATTTTAAGGCGTTTTCGAAAAAAACTACGTTTGATGACGGACTGCCTATCTGTGCAACTAAAGTTCAGGAAACTGTTGATTTGTCGGCGGCAATGAATAGCAATTCTGGTACAGAAATTGATAATGAAGCTCTTATCAAAACCGTTGCATTTTATAATGCTTTAAATTGTTCGCAAACTGTGAAAACATATTTTATACAGCAAGATTAAAATGACACGGTATTTTCTTTTCTGCATAAAGTCGAAAAAGAACTCTTTCAAGAGTTAAGAATCAAAAAGATTTTTGATCTGTCAGCCAGTATTTTAAAATTTCCAATTAACTGTCGCTAATAAAATTTCTAATTATTCATCAATATTATTTTTAGCTGTACAATAAAGGGGTAAAGTTTCCTACATTGGAAATTTTTTGTGCAGTTGCTTATTGTAGAATTTCTAAAAGGCAATTGCAAAAAAAAAATGTATTTTACTTGGATCCAGAAATATCGAATAACTCCGATTTAACGAACAAAATTTTTGGTTCCAATGAATATCATTAAATCGGGGTCCGACTGCATGTGTTATTTTTAATTGTGGTATCAAAAAGTCGAAATAAAAAAAATTATTTTAAAAAATTATTATTTTAATTGAAGGAAGCAAAACAGAATACATTCTGACACAATGAAAAATAAAATACTCATTTAAACTGATATAATATGCTTATAAATGCCTCAGTACAGCACAATGTATTTGATAATAATTTATCAGTTCTAATTTAAGACCAAGGTTAATAATTACTAATTTTACTATAGACTTATCTTGCAGCTCAGAGTGTTTCGTAGGAAGGTTTAATATTAGAAATTGACACGTATATATGTTTTATTATATATATTTTAAAAGTTACAATTTAAAATTGAAATCAAAAAGAAAAAGTTACATAATACTTATCTTTATTCTTAAAAGTAACTTACTGAAAATATCTATTACTTAAAATAATAAATACAAAATTTAGTACTTATCTTGATACTTTGCCCGGTTTATAATTAAGGTCATATTGTGGTTTTAGAATCAAAGCAAATCTAAATGGGAGGCCACATTACACTAAGTACATTATTTGTATTGGTATGTATTTGGTGGGGAGCGATAAAATGTATGATTGAAAATTGGCTAGCATATATTGAAAGCTTGAGAAGCACTGGTTTAGGAGATAAAACAGACAAACATTGACTCACTAATAAAGTAAGTGATGAAAATTTTCTTCCAGATTATTACACGTTGCATTAAAAGTTGAATGTTTAAAATGTATTTGATTAGATACATTTTCAAACAGACCACTGACAGTCAGCTTTGAAAGAAAACCGTTTAAAACATGGTAGAACAAAATGATAATTCAAATTTCCTTTATTTTTGATTTACAAAAAATTCAATGCTATCATTTTTGTGTGCAAGAAACTTTCTTCATTTATTAACTAAATGATTACTTAAATAATATAACTATTATTGTGTACTTATGTATATACAAAAACATTTTAAGATAGTAAAACCTAAATACCACTAAACAGATCGTAATCAAATAACAATAAGCTAGCAAAATATATGATAACTCAAGCCAAATACGTTATAACCCTTTTGTTAATAACCAACCACAAGTATAATGAAATTTATAGCAGTATCGCCTACTATTTTCATTGGAAAGTAATCCCGTGTGATGGATATTCAAGTAATTCTTACACTAAAGCCTTTTGCAGCAAAATTGGCAGACCCATTATGCAATCAATTCCTTCACCTCTATAACGTCTTCCAATGCATTACCATAACAAAGCCATTTTCTAATATTAACGCAGAATCACAGTAACCATCATGCTTCCACTTAATCGATCTTACGCTACATTTAGTTAAGGGGACAGGAATATTGTCAGATGTGCAGTTTTCTCATGGGGATATCTGAAATTCTAATGCACCTATCCTCGTATCTGCATAGATAATACTTCATTAACGAAATATTAAAGCATCAACTGATGCGTTCAACGGAAGCGTTTAATTTGATCGACCTCTCGTTTTCTACATCCTCCGTCCCGCTTCTGTTGATGATGGTTATAACCAGATATACCAGTAAACAATGATATTTGAAATTTTGTCCGTTTCTGAGGAACATTACAATTCTGTTTAGAGGATTTTGACCCGACGGATTTAAAATGGATATCGGATAAGTAAATGCTCTAGGCGTGTCAATTTCTTTGTAGCCGATATGAATATTAATAATGAAATTTCGTAGATATAGGAAATGGATGAATGATTCAATTAACTTTAACTAATTTATTGAACCAAATATCCATACTCAGTCTTAATTTTTCAGAAAAAAAATCAAATCATGTTTTAGCTAACGTTAAATAACGCGCACATTTAACATTAGAAATAAGACTGAAATAAACGGGTGTGCATTATACACCGGATATAAGAAAGCGAGACGTAAAATTTTTTTAAAAATGTGAGCATAGAAAATAATTATGACTTCTAAATAGATCGAAATAATGTTTATTGAAAAGAAATGGCATTACTTACGAACTTAAAGGGTTATAGAGTTCTAGAAGTTTTCTATTTTTTTAAAGCCTGGGAGAATACTTCGAATAAATGGCTTCAAAACACAAGATTATTGCACACATATATCTCAGTTTTCTTCGAATAAAAAAGAGGGTGTGTTATACGCGGTGTATGTACCTAAAAATTACAGCTTGAAAGAATAGGTGTGCGCTATACGGCGGTGTGGGTATTCGCCGGATTTTACGGTAAATACCTTTCAAATGCTCTGCTGGGTATACTAAATATCTTGAGATCTCGAGGCGGGTAAATACCAGCTTAACAGTGTAGGATAAAAATGATACCAGTTGTTACACAGGGTTACTCAATACATCGATCAAATTTCGTAGGGAGGTAAGGAATACGTCAGGAAAATAATTTCATATTGGAAAGCATGTCCACAACTGCACGCATGGGTACCTAGAGGGTGCGATGTGTACCCTCAGTGTGTGAGAACTAGTGTACAGCTCAGCCAACCACTTCCGCTTTCATCAGTGTACGAGCTGACCTATTAGTGATGAAAAGAAAAGTTTTGCGCTTCAAGAGCTAGCAGATATGCATCTCGCATGTAGTGCAGATAGCGAAAGTGGCCGCTAAGCTAGTCAAGTTTAAGATGCCGCGATGAATTTCGTGGACCTTGATCTGATGTTACTGTCGATCAGGTGGCATAAGCAGCAACAACAACACGGAGACCGATACCTCAATAAAAGAATACCGTAGTATCAAATGTTTACACGTATGCATTGCAATCTGTGTGAATATGGTTCACTGCTCAGCAACATGAGCGATACGGGCTGAAAAATACTGACGTGAACTGTCAATGTTGTAGAACAAGTCCTACAGTCCATCCACCCAGGCCACCGGATTCATCACCCATGGATTTCTTTTTCTGGGTAGCCATGAAAGATCCTGTGTTCGAGACGCCGTACACAGTGAAATGGATTTTGTTACACAAATAGTGGCCACAGCAAGCATTGCCCGGGATATGCCAGACGGTTTTGATAACGTTCGGTGGTCAATGCAATGACACTGTGAATCTTGTGTTCGTGTTAATGGTCGCAATTTTGAACACTTACTGTGAATCTGTACTTTACCTTATTTGTATAAAAGTCATATTTGTTACAACTTAACTGTACTGTTTCTTTGTGTTTACTTTACTTGTCCCTTTTGTTGATGTAGATGACGTTTGTGAACACACTTTCCTATGTGAAATCGTTCCCGACGTATTCTTTACCTCCCTTTGAAATTTGAACCATAAGTTTGAAATCGCCCTTGTATATCATATTTAAAGCCGTTTTAATTCCATACAAATTAAGATTCAAAAGAATAAATCCAAAATATAAATAGATTTTTTTAAAACAAATTCATTATTGCGGTGAACTAGAAAAATTATTAAATATTTTAAATAGATGTGAGCAAAATGGGTTAAATAATAGTAGTGACCAAATATGTGAATCAAATGTGCAACAAAGGAATCGACAAAATACACCATTATAACAAAAACCATGTTATACCTTTCATGGAAATGTGTCTAAGACTATACTGCTAAAATTTCAGCCTATTTAGTTATTTTAGTAAATCTAAATGTTCCATTGTTTAAGCAACAACATTGTTGACAATGCCAACGAATGATACAATGAAAAAAATGTCTAATAATAAATCACGATTGTAAACGAGTGTGTCACTTAACCTGACAGTATAATGAGTCGATTAACTGCTAATTTATGTCTCGTATGTGACTTTTCCTGAGTTTAAAGCACAGCTAAAATAATAAATACATTTTCTAATGAAACTTCTTTCGTCAAACATACGAAGCTTCAAAATTTGTACACATTAGATTAATTAAAATAAAATAAAGATGCGTATTCTTTTCATTATACATTTTCTATATATTATTTATACTAATTTAAAGATAAGAAAATGAGATATATATAAATACGTTATTTTCCGCTTTTCGTTTTTTTATCTTTTTTTTACAAAAGCACAGAGGGAACATTTTTGCATTCTTGAAATAAATTTAAATGCAGCTAATATTTTTTTTATGTTAAGCTTCAAAACTCTATTTACATATACCTTCAAAAATAAATTTATTCTATTTCATGAACAGGAATTCCTACTTAATCTCATCCCCACTTAATCTCTGATTTTTTAATTATAGTTTTACATCTTCAAAAAAAGAAAAATCAAACGATATATTTATTCTAAAAAAAGCCAATCAAGAAAAGGTTGAAAAAATTTAAGATTACTAGAATGTTTGTTCATTATTCCTCTGCTACGAACGGGTATTCGTAATTTGATATTAAATCTTATTTGAATATGTGCTCACGGTAACCTAGTGGTTATGGTCACGAACTCGTAGCCGGCTTGTCATGAGCTGGAGTCCTAGTACTACTAAAGTCCCACCGTGTATGGTGGTTGATGTACGTTATAAATCTGTCTAGGTTCAAAGTTCTTCCATCGGCGTAGTGTGGTAATTCAGAGTGGAAAATACCAGCTCAGATACCATCCTAAATAAGATTCAGATTTATAAGATCTTTCACCAATAGTCCTCTAATTGCTTCATAGTGAGCTGCTATTAAATACTCACTGAATCCCTTCACTTAAATATGTTCCTTTACTTGTAGTATTCCTGTGCAGGATGGATAAAAGTAGACCCTTAACTGTGACCAGCGTATATATATGTCTCGTTCAACCAGTGCGTTGCGTGCCTTAGACGTATGTATACGTCTTACCGCAATACGAATTTTTTCTTTACGCTGCTATCAGTAAAACTATTCCAAAGGCTTCTAGAATGCAATAAAATGACCCTGGCGGTATGTGTGCGTGATAGTTGGTCTACCCCAAACATCAGTGTACGAGAGTTAGAAGGAAGATTAGCCATAGGTCAAAACAAACACAATTTATTTACATGTCTCAACAACCTAGAAAACTTGAACAGCCCAAGATTAGGAGATGCACTACTTAATGAATCGGGGAGGAAGACGACATAAGTAAATTTAATTATAAATTTAATAGCTACTTTGGGAATGTCTTATCCGTACACATCATAATAATTGAAGATACGTTTGAAGTTAAACTACTTCAAGCCGACGCTAATCCAATTTAATTATCTAATTGACAAATCTTCAATCTAAAATATTAAGAAGATAATCTACTGAACACTTTCATCTATCTTTCTAGTACCTTACGTTATTCCTCACAGCTATCATTTAGCTTCTATTTTCTCTCTCCCTTCGAACCCAAAATTTAACGCTTAAATACACGACATAATTTACATAGACCGCGTCTTCTTCGGGAGAAAGTTTTCAATTGAATAATATTTAAAGAAAGATTTTCCCCAAGAGGATTATTAGGCGGTACACGGATAGGCCCGTTACAAGTGTTTGGGATGGATTTACTTCTATCGAAGAAAAATTCGCTTATTTGTGCTATTTCTTTCTCCCCTACCCAATACACCACATACTCGTGCTTTTGAGAAAAATGTTGGAATTTGGGAGGAAATTGAATAAATTTTAATAGCAGTCAAGAGGTTAACCGTTAAGAAAATACAATTGAATTAAAACAAATTGCCGTTTTTCAGAGATATTTTATGGAAGCAGACATCTTAAGAGAGAAATATTCATGCCACCTTTGATCGTTTTTTTTTTTTATTCATGAAGTGTTTTTACACGCAATTCAGTCAAATGTTCCGATATTCTTAAGCATCAATTTATTTATAAGCAAATTATATGCTTCAGTATTAAAATAAGTTAATCTGATTACTACACACATGCATAAACATGTGTTACACTAGAGATTCCTATATAATGATTCTTTAAACCATTCCTGTGTAATTACCTCCCTTGATATTTCATATGACAGATCCATTACACAAACAATTCTCGCTCCCTTCATTTACCATAACAAAGCCACTTTGCGGTATTAACTCGCAACGATTTGGTTGTCGTCACATTTCCACTTAATCGACCTCCAGCTGAATTGCCTCAGAGGTCCATATAACGAGACAAGTAGTTTTCTCGAGGGGTTATGAGAAATTCAAAAGCCTACTGATTTAAGGATCTACTCAAACAATTCTTCATTAGCAAAATACTAATCCTGATTATAGAAGTTTTAAACTTGATCATCCGTTTTATGTTTATTTTCATTGCTTTTCTACTTGATAATGGTTACCCCGGTTCTATATTCGAAATGGATTCAATTAAAGAAAGCATTTCAGGATAGAAGCAAGCTTCATCGTGAATATCCCATCCTGATTTTAGTATGGCATTAAGGGGACACAGACGATTCAATTGAAAAAATCGGTCAAAAAATCAAATCTAACTTTTTTAGCGTAAATTATTTTATATACTTTTCTACAAACTCAAAAATTTAAGCCTACTAAGTTTAAAAAATGCAGAGTAGGGATAACTTTTGCGTTTATTTTTATTCGCATCCTAATGGAAAACCAAAATTTTAATCCTACTTATCTCGAAAAGAATAAATAACTAGTTGGTTTTCATATTTAAAATGCTAAGATTGTTTTCTATTGTGCCTAATACTTAGTAACTTTATTCACTTCTTGCTAATAGAACATGGATCAAAAGTTGGCATTCATTATTTTTATCAAAACAATACATTTGTTTTTAAAAAAATAATTGATTTTAGAATTTACGCATTTTTTAAGGAGTTTTCAATAAGCATTCATAAAAAGTATTGTACGAATACCAATCATGTTATCGCAATTCCAATACCAACTTTTGTTACACATAGTTAGACGTGCTTGTAAATCAAATTTCATATATGTACATCAATAGTTGTAGGAGAAGTAGCATTTTAAATTCAATTCATAAGTTTCCCCCTGAAAAATTAAATGGTTAGCTTTTTATGAATTTTTGAGCACAAAATCTATTTTACATCATACATACACATAGGAGGCAACCAAACAATTATAAAAATCATTAAATGAAACATTTTTGAGTAAATCGTACCATGCCCCCTTAAAATTTCAAAAGCAATTGATTTGATGTGCTTTCGTTTTGCTTGAATTAATCTCACCCCCCCCTCTTTTCTATACTCCTATACTGTAAAAGCTAAACTAATTTCTAAGTTAAATAAAGAATACTAGAATAGATTATTTAATGCTTGGTAAATTTTGCAAAAACTCAACTCTCTATTATACACAACTTCATTCTATGTGCTTTAATTCACTGCTCAAATAAATTTGAGGATCAAACATAAAGAGGAGACTATTGCGCGTTAGCCATACATGGACATAAAATGGAGAATACAAGTGTAACAAAACACAATATAGGGAAAAAAGCAGCAAAAAATAATTATATAGAAATTTTAGTTATTTGGAATGGTATAAAGAACAAGAAAGGCATTGTCATGTGCCAATAAATCAAAGAAAAATAATCTATTAAGTCAATGGTACTAAAATTCAAAACATGGGAGGATGTCGAAATTAGTACTTATTATTCGAGTGAAAAAATTACTTACGCAATCACAAACAATTATATTAACCCATCATAGCCACTCCATAAAGTACACCAAGAAAGTTTTCATTTTTTTATATTTCTGGTACTGTTATGCAAATTCTGTTGGGGAAGAATTTAATATCCTTCATTTGAATGCAATATCCATTTTTGTCATTTACCATCCTGCACAAAAATTCATGATTCCATTTTTCCGGACATGGTAAGATTTATAATCATCATCATGTCCAGATTATATAATTTAAATATCATTTATATATATGTCCATTCGAAAGTTTCATTACGCGAGTAGAAATTAATTTTCTTCAAAAAGTAATTTGGGTTTGGATATAGTTGATAACAATCTAATTTTGCATTATCCTCTTTCTTTCCTTCTTTGTATGCAGTAAATTAAATTTAAAGTACCCAATATTGATATGTATAATCGATAAGAATGTATTATTATACAAATATTAATATCCATTAATGCTTTCAAATATGTTTCTATTGAATATCTAATAAACAGTAGATACTGGAGTAAATGATCCCATAATTAATAATGATTAAATGTTAATATAGTGTGGCACAAAGTCTGAAATAAAATTTGAAATTTAAGAACAAAAATGGAGATCATGTGATTCAGATTAAATACTAAAGCTAAACTAATTATTCATAAATGAGAATCAATATGCAATCTACAGCTACATTTGAAATAAAAATATTAAGGAATATCTATATAAAAATTGAATTTTAACTCTTTAAATGTAATATAAATAATACAATTTCTCTCAATTTCTTTCTTCGTTTTCATTATTTTATGTTGTAAAAGATTAAATAGAAGTTTTTTTAATATTTTATTATACATTTTATTCTGTCTTATCCATTTAAATATTTGCGGCAAGCCAATGTTCATTTCAAAATTGTTGGTGTATATATGTTTAGAGCGAAAGCAGGAGAAATTAATGCTAAGAATTCAAACTTGGCGAAATTTTTCTTAGCGAGTTTTTAGAAGTAGCTTTCATTTCCTGCCAACTTCCATTAGATAACAATTTATTAATCTCCTTACTGCTTCGTTGAGGTTTACATTTTAAACATTTTAAGCTACAAGAATTTAAATAAATTAGTTTAACAGAGAAATTTTAAATTCTTATCGGATAATGCGTCAGTATTTAGTCCATTGGGATCCTTAAAACTATTTTAGAGCTCTAAAAATGAGTATTTAAGCTCTCGCCCCCTCCCACTCTTTTTCTCTATATAATGAAATATATTTAAAAAAGCATAATTGTACAGCTTCATCTATTGATTTGAGCATGAACCTTACCACCTAAAATTTCCTCTTTCTTGAGTATTTAACCAATTAAAGTACATATTACTAAGTATTGTTCAGTGGTAGAATGCTCTAACTAAATACAAATAAATTCTATCAAACTAAATTCATGACCAACCAGATAGTTTTTATGCTTTTAATGACATTTTATATACATATTTACAAGGTTTAGTGAGTTCTGCCTATTTATTCTAAATACTATCAACTACTAGTAAATGAAGCGAACATCATCTTAGCAAAACTAGGGCAGAACTGCCTCGGAAGCAAAACAAAAACACATTTTACGCATACAGAAAATGTGGGAGCGCCATCTATAGGACTATTCGCCACACCAATATTAAAACTAAAATGAATTATGAAAGTTTTGTAGCAAGTTTGGTGGGTTTAAGTTTCAATATGGTCAAACGGAATATAAATGTCAATTATATTCGTTGATTTTGAAACATTTTATTTTATATTTGGCCTGATGACTAACAGCTTGATTGAATACTACCTAATGATTTACATCAGCAGTGGTTATTAAATTGTGGTCCGCGGATCCTCGGGGGTTTTCATCATTTTTCTAGGGTGTCCGTGAAGGTCTCTCATTTAATGTTAAGATTTTAATTTTTTATAGACTCTGAAAGGACTCGAAGGAAACCTGAAGAATCTAGCATCCCAAACTATATCACTAAATTGCCCCTAATGAAAAAACTCTACTAGAACATGCATTTCAATCAATATTATTAATTCAGTTGTTTTATTTTACTACATAACTATTTATTAATGTGAAAGAACATTTACAGCTCTTCTGTATCCTAAAAATAAGTACAGAAACTGTCTGAAAAGCATAGAATCGGAAATGAAACTGTAGATTTCAAATGTTGCACCAGATATAACAGAACTTGTACAAGAGATACAACACCATCCTTCTTATTAAAAATTTTAATACAGTTAAGTACATTATTTATTTATTTGAAGTTTGTGTTTTCTAATATTGTATGTATATTTGATGTTTACTGTTATTTTAAAGGAAAAATGGAGCTTTAAAAAGTATGTATAAGAAACAGAGGCAGTCTTATAATTATTGAGGAACCTTTAAATCATTCATCTGTATGTTGGGAGTCAGAGAGGGGTGTTCAAAATCTCTGGGGTCTACGATGTCAGGCTGATACATTAAGGGGGGGGGGTGATTGAAACTTTAAGAACAGTAGATTTACATGATTACATTTTACCTAAATACAATATATGTTTTATCGTTAAATTATAATTTACTCTGCAAGAAAAATCTTTTGGAAATAGAATTAAACTAACTCATTTACTGCCCTTAATATTCATTAATTATTTCAATTAAACTTTAGTTTTTTTTTTATGTATGGTAATAACTTTATGTAAGGTTGAGTATTTTGATAAACAAGATTACAAAATGTTTGAAATATTCGGTACAGTGTCCTTCAACATAAAAAATTAAAAGGCTTCTTTTAATTTGTTGGATATTATTGATATAAGTGCTATAGGTATTGATATTATTAGGCCATTTTAACACAAATATATATCGGTTGCAATGAATTAATCCCTAGTTGTGTAATTACAATGATTACTATTTTTTTAGAAATGAATTAAAACAAATTAAATCCATTTTAGAAAGAATTTTTTTAAAAAAACTTTTATTCTTTTTTTTTTAAATTTTATTCTAGAAAGTTATTACGGTCTAATTAAAAATGATGGACCAATTATGTTATTTAATTCATAAGTTAACTATGCGATTAAACTATATTAATTATGAAATAAGTTCGAAGAATATTTTTTTGCTTCAACACACTGTCGAATAGAAACAAATATTTCAATACAGCGTTTTTGGTTTATAAGGATAAATTCAACAAACTGAGAGAGAGTGAATTAATTTCAACACAGCAGCTAACTGTGTTGCATGGATCTGTAATCTTTCAATTATATTTGCGTTCCCTTACATTTCGACAGAGTAAATATCAACTTCAATGATTGCGAGTAGTTGAAGACAGGGCAACTATTGTTTCAGCGACCAATCACAGATCGTTTCTTTTCCTTTTCATCGTTGATAATGTCGATGGCATATTTGATATAATATGCTCACCTTGGCGCAATCATTGTGTTTCAAAGAGGCAAAAGGTTTCAAGTCTTATTATTTGACTTAAAACAATATTTTGAAATCGTAGGCGTATATTTGTGGGCATATTTGTATAACTAAAAATTGAGATTGGGATTAGTTCGCATCATTGCTTATTATAATTTCGCATCAGTGAAATATTCGCTATTTTACTTTTCGAAATGGCACTTAAAATGTAAAATTTTATAAAAAAGAAAAATAATTTTAAAAAATTTAATTATGTTGATTTTTTTTAAAAAAATTTTAAAATCTTTTTTTGAAAATACATTTTAAAATTTTCAGGTTTTCTCCCTTATTGTTCAAGTAAATATCCTAAAATTTTTTATCCTAACACTTATGCATTTTCGGTTATTCGTTTTTAATCTTGGATTGTATAAAAAAAGAGTTTTAGTTTAAAAGATCATCATTTCCTCTCTGTATTGTTATTCACGCTTATCATTCACTTTGAAAAAAATTTTAATGCAGATTATACACTATAATTTATTTATTTTTAATAAAAAAAACTTTCACGATTTTTTTTCAATTCTACTTTTTTATTGACGAAGGGTATTTCCAGTGAACGTCGCATACGTATTTCATTTTCAGATTTAAGGGAATTCCTTAATTCTGGATGAAATACAAATAGCTTGATTGACCTTAGGCTTAGAATAATTTTTATTGCATTCAACATTTAGTTGAATTTGCGTTAACTTAAAAGAAGCTCTCTGGTTATTCTTCTAATTTCAAGCTAAAGTTTATTATTATTTTATATTCAAATACATTCTTGTTAAATGAAACTATAATAGTTATTTGCCTATCTTCTGTAAGTAATAAGCTTGTTAGAACACCTTACTACAAACTGTGACACATGGAATCATGTCAAACACACGTATTACATTTTAACTTCTAAATCCTTTGTTTTTCACTTAAATTAATTGAAGTATTAAGCTACATGAATCGACAATTATCTCAAAATATGTTAGCTAATTTGAGAGTAATTTGTTTCAGAGTCTCATAATTTACAAAGTATTCGTTAGTAAAAATGTTTCAGCACAAGTTGTCTATCAGTAATTTCTCAATTTGGGGTAAATAATATCACACTAGGACACCGTAATAGAGAATGTTTATAAAAACTTAGAATATATAAAATCTCTAAAATCAAATATGCAATGAAACATTAATTTTGTATTAAATTTCTTGAATTATTTTCATAAGCATTTTTTTATAAAAAGTTCCGACAAGGTACACTTGTAAATATTTAAGGAATAATCTATTCTAAAATATTAGTGTTTTTTGAAGTAAATGTGTTTTTCCATAAGAAATGACCAGATTTCTCACAGTGATTGATCTTCCTTAAAACATTCTTTTTAGAATTTTTGTGCCATTTTGACACAAGATGGATGGCATGCAATTTTTAGATTGTGTGTGTGACATCCAATTTCAAATTCTTTTAAAATTTTACTTCGCTTAAAAATAGTAAGGAGAAATATTTCCTTCCAAGGAGAAATACATCGAACCATAAAAATAAAGTATAACCATCTAATAAGTTTAGGTTAGTAAAATGTATGTTTTAAAATACTTACTTATAAAATACTTAAATTCAATTATATAATCCATCTCTTCTTCTAATATGCATTTAGAATTACGATGTTACATTAAATTATTTTCAATTTTTTAAGGCTATTGAAAGTTTTCCAGCTGAAGTGTTGTTTAGAGTGCGAGATTAATAAATATTCAATCAATAAAAAATCAACTACTTTTTCCTAAATTATTTAAGCTAGGTAGTCCACCTAATAGCCTAAAATTGTCTACTTAACGGCGAACCAAACCACATTGTACAAATTATACAACTAACTGTCCGTATAGCTCAAATTGTAAAACTGTAATTTACATGTATTATGTAGTTCTGTTTCTTGCAATATATTGTAAGCAGTTAAAAAAATCAATTTCAAATCTTCATCTCTTCATTTTAATTAATACGCCATTGAAACTTGGCGAAATATTGGCGATGCAGCCAAGTTGGTGTCATTTTGGTGACCAAATTTGGCTACCATATGAATGCTTCTGGAAATTACTAGAGAAATTATAAAATTATGATCTATGACGTAAGTTAAGTTATCGAGAATGCTCTGGAAGGTAGGGGGAAAGGTTGGGCAAATCGTTCTTGGCGATTCTCTTCAGTTAAATTAAACTTTTCACGATCCATTTTTACTTACTATACCTTATGTATAAATAAATTTATTATTGCATTACGATAATTTTCTTTATAAATATAGAGAGAAAATTAAAAAATTCTAAAACTTTTAAATCGATATATTATGCCATACTTTATCCATTGCTCAGAAAGTGGCAGCTACATTATTTTAAAATTTATATAAAGGAATACTTAAAAAAAAGGAATGCTATTTAATAACTTTTTAAAAATATAGTATCATTGTTTTTAAACGTTTTTTTGTGTTAATAATCATCAAAACCTTGTTAAAAACATACAAAATTTTGAAGTAAAAGCATTATTTAATGCGAAAATGAAGTGCAAAGTATTCCATTACCTCTCTTAATTTCTCAAACTGGGTTTTCTTGCATTCCAGGAACACTAAGGATCCGGAGAAATGTTTTCTTTGTCCTTAAAGTAAATTTCTCACATAAATATGCATAATTTCTCTTAATTTTGTTATGTTCCACGGCAAACTATGTTCTTACTCTTGTGTTCGTCCGTCTTGGAACGAATGAGCTCTCATCTTCTTGTACAGTTCTACATATTCTAATTCATCTTAAGATATACATTAGTAATTATGTACAGTGCTGCGTTGTAACAATATCGTAAGTATTTTTCTAGGAAATTTAAGACAAAATGTATTTAGCATTTAATTTATTTTTTCACTAGCAAGATATGAGATGTAGTGAGTACAAACGAATGCTTGATAAAATAAGTTTATAATTTTATAATTACTTTCCTAAACAAATGCTGGTATTTATAAAAAGGAGTTTGTATACACACACAGAATAATAACACACTACTTTATATTATAATAGCTGTTGATGATAGGATAATGGAAAAAATAACGGGGTAGTTATCATTCTCTTAAATATGTGCACCGCTTCGGTACTTAAGTAAATATAAGATGTGTAAAAAAAAAATAATTTGAACAAAATGCTTGATGGAAATGTTTCTTCTCTCTTTATTTGTAATACGGTTTATATTATTAAAGATATTTTTTCTCGCTTTCTTGGGCGTAGAAAGTAATACAACAAATTCAATTGCTTTTGTGCTGTAAACTATAATTGTTTCACATTCATATCTTATGTATAAATTTGCCTATTTATTAGTACTATATACGAATTCACACACCGTGGATCCTAACGTTCTAGAAAATTTGAAGGTGCTCTGTGGATGTTTTGAAAAGAAAAAAAAACTGAAAACTAAATTTTATTTATTTTAGATTAATGGACTGTTTTTATTTTGGAATTCAACGGTCAAAGAAAAAAAAGGGGGACAGATATAAATTACTCTTAAATGTAAGCCAATAATGTTCTCGTGTTGGTAATCTAAAAATTCTATGCAACTGCACATCAAATGATAAAATGAAACATGTTGTGTATCTATGAGCTATTGCTTGAAATTGTAAGCGAAATTAATATTTATAACTTTTTTCTTTTGAGATTGGTAATTAAGTGCTCAAAGTCGCGAGATCGTGACTGGGCGACATTTTCATAAAAGCGTGGGTTTAAAACTTGATGGGATACACCATACAACGGAACTGAGGAACTTAAGGTATCCGATGACGTTCGGAGTACTTTTTTTAAAAAAAATAGCATATTTATACATTTTAAATGCTTTTTTTCGGAATCAATACCAATAATTACAAATATTTAAATAGTAGAACTTAAAAATAATTATCTAAATTGTACAAAAATCACAATTAGAAGTGAAGTTTTAGGCCTATTTCTAAAAAAATTCAAAACAATTAGAGAGAAAAGGAATAAACATATTAGCAAAAGTATTAATAAAACAAATTAGATACATTTATCTAGAAAATGTACTAAAATTGTAATGTGTTATTAAATTTGAAAATTTCATTGCTGATTGAGTAAACATTACAAGAAATGTGACATTCTTTATGAGACCAATATTTAAATAACAGGACTAAAAAAAACTAAAAAAACATTCATACCATAAGAAATATTTTAGTACATTCCCTAGAAAGTAATATAAATATCAGGCTCTCAAAAGGCTTTGTAGAAGTACATTTATAACAATTTGAGTTTTTAGGCTCGCCATGATAGATTTCGAGCAATTTAAATGCCCACTTCTGGTAGATCAAAGACCCACTTCCAATTTTTCTTATTTTATAAAACTAGTTGTAACTTGGCCTCTAGGTAGCGTAGAATGAAAGCAAGGTATGTTTCTTAAAGCGCAAATATAGCTCCAACTCAATAAAATAATAAATAAAAAAAATATCTGTTTTGTCCGAATTTTTCACTTTCAACGAGTTCGGATACTTTAAATCTAATATCTATAACATAGCGTTTTGGTAAAGTTTGGGAAATAAGTGTCACCTTAGATGTTACTTGAATGTTGTTCTAAACTATTTGATTCGTCACAAAAAAAATCTAATCAGTCTAATGTAAGAATTTGAATGAATTCTTATTTTTAAAAGTACTTTTTAGTGTAATCTTTGCATAAAAATCTTTTTTCTTTATTATGTGACCATTAATCGTAAATCCATTTGATTTCTACGTGATAGTTGTCCAATAATCTTAAAAGCATGTGAATGCGTTTTTCTTTTTTCCGAGGATTCGGGGACGAGTTTGGCGGTCATCTATTATACTTCACCAATTCATATATCTTTTGAATGGATTTCTCGGCAGCAATTAAACCTAATGACACTTCGTAGATTAATTACATCAATTCAACACCACATAGGAAGATCTATTTATTGGGAAACCGAGAACAATATGAGAGACATTCTATTGTGCAAAGACGAAGCCGGTGATTAAGAAAGGAGGGATCTATACCAATTGAAATTTAGGAACCAGCGGGAATTAAAAGTTTGGAGAAATGCTTGAAATAAAAGACAGGATTTTTAATTGTGTGTTCGAATATAAATGGTTTTGCTGCATTTATTCCTTTAAAAATACTTTTCAGCTTTTATAAAATTAGATAAAAATTTAATTCCATGCAATTAAATTGGAGGAATATTCATTAGGTGGATAAATGCATTGGATATTAGTTTGTAGGAAAACATTTCAATGGAATTCAGATGAAATTCGATACTTTTTAATGAATTTTATTAAGAAACATTAAACTTTCTTCGAATGGCCATCACTTAGTATTATTATTCAACAATGTGTCCCTTTATTTTAAAAGGTATAATATACTTTCTTAAAAGTCTTGTCATTGATGCACATTATTTTTCTCAAATTGAAGCCGCATTATTTCTTAGGAAGTTTTAGTAACACTTGTAGCTGGGGAAAAAAACCGAATTAATTTCCTAAAAATTTTGATCCTTGTAATCGAAAGTACTATCGATGAACTATTCTTTTCAAACAATTAAATGTTTATTTAATCTAAATTCACTTGTCACTCACATTTTCTTATTCGGTTTCACATTGGAAATTAAGCATATTAACAAACCATGTCTGTGTTGTATTAAATATTAAGTTTATATTAACATTTCAGTTAGCAATGGAAAAAAATTTACTATCATTTCATTTAAATATATTAATTTTATAAATAAGTAAAATGTATATTTAATCAATTGTACGTATAAGTTTTTATTTAATATATAGCATAGAAAATCGACAAATCGCATAGGAATTCATTTTTAGTTAAATGAATGAATTAATTATTTTTATTTTATCCTCAAAATTAAAACTTTAAAGGAGGGGAGATTTGTTTGATCTGTAATTTTCACAAATGCATAAATATTTACTCACAAATTAACCTGATTCTTAAAATTAATTTGTACATATTCAGTTTTATAGAAGAAGGGAAATAATATTACTTAGAATTAAAGGAACAATTTAATTTCAATTTATTTCAAAAATTGTTTGAATTTTTTTCTTATTTTAACATTAACAGCATTTCACAATCATGTTATTTCCATTGGTTCTGTAGACTAGCTAATAATAACTTTAACAGAAGCTCCTAACTTTTCAAATGTACAGAAAATAAATATAATTGCATAATCTATCAGTTTTCAACTTAAAATGTTTTCATAAAACTATTGGGGATTTAATACATCTTATCAAACCTGAAAAAACTCAAATAGCTCTGATGTATGGATCCTACATTTTTCCACTGTTAACTTATTGAAAGTTTTTAAATTTTAATAACCCCATATGATAGATGGGAATATGTGTTAGAACAGGGTTCGGCAACCTTGTAGCTATGGTGCACCGAGATAATTTGTCAATATGATTCAAGATGCCGCTTTGTAGGGAATGTTTGAAATAATGTGATTCTCTCACGGCAATGCATGGATAATTAAGAAATAAAAGTCAAGAATACATATTTAAACTTCTTCCAAATTACTTATGCACCATTTTAAGATATTTATTAAAATTAAAATAAGCATCATAAAATATTACTATTCCTTAACATAAGTAAAAAAAATTAAATTGTAATTATGTATTATGAATCTTTTAATGATTAAAATAAGAAATAAGCTACAGAAAAATTCAGTATCCTTTCAATATAGTTAAATAGAATCACTAAAAATCCCAGCAATTGCCAAATCTGTCCACCCGTGCAATATGTTGCCGAAACCTGTGTTAGAATTTCATATTACCTTTGCGATACATCCGTATTATTTACATTAAATTCACGTGTAAAAAACATGTAATATAATCACATGTACTTATATTGAGACATGTCTCCATATGAAACTGTATGTAAAGTTTCGATCTTTTCAGCATTTCATGAAGACAACTTATGCGTACAAAAATTTTTAATGAAAAATATATCATACTTATCTTATAAGTTTAATTCTATAGTGCCACACACAGCAAAATGACTGATTTTTTAACCTTTTTCTTAAGGTATCCGACTACTTGCGACAACTTTTTAAAACAAAAAAAAATAGAGATATGGGGAGCTTTTTATGGTTTTTAGATTTGTTTAGTATATTTTAACAAAATATGCAAAAATTAAGATGAGAAAAAGATATTGTTAGTACTAAAATGGAAAAACAAGGGTAAAAATTTACTAAAAATAACATTAACGAGGCCCATTCTGTACCAAAAGTTTAGAAACAAATTTTCAATCTTTTAATTTTATGTTTTGCTTTGCTATTAATTTTTGAAATGACCTTTAGGATAAGAGATATTTTAATTTTTACAAAAACTAGAGTATTTTATCTTAGTTATTATATGAAATTGCTTAAAAGAACCGTAATTATATTCACATAAGGGACTGTAAGTTTTCTAATAAAACGGGGATTGATAATTCTGAAAGTAAAGGAACTTTTACTGTTATACAGAAAATGCACAAAAAATTTCAGATAATCATTTTCAAAACTTGTTGAGCAATCGCTGTCTCCGTTTGAGCATTTAAAACACACACATTTCGAGTAAAACGCATTTTAAAGTATGATATCTTGCTTAAAGTAATGGCATCACCTTTTATTAGTAGTTTTTGTTCTAGAAAACGGAAAATAATAAACTTGGTATTTTTATTAAACTAATATAAGATGGTCTATAAAATGAAATCTTAAAAAAGATTTGTCAATTTTTGGCAAAATTCACAATTTTAGGGAAGTCAGATACCTTAAATCCATATTCCTCATATTTTCGAAAAAGTTACCGAAAAGAAATACCTAAACAATTTTTTACCGAATCCACTGGTCAATATATTTCTCCTCTTCAGCATATGTATTCTGACTCTATGAAAAAGAAAGTTTCCGCTCCAGAAACTCGTGATCCCCGACGGGAAACAAAATGCATTTTGTGAAAATCCGTGTTCATCTTGAGAGATGACGGAGGACTCAGCCAAGTCTCTAGGTGTCAGTTCTCATATTTATTTGTTAGCCAAGCAAAGGGCAATAAATTATGTTGTGTAAACGATTTTCTTTCGGAGATCTTCTGAAAGGTCAGATATATAGGATTATTTCCTTAAATATATGTATGCCGTTTTCAAAAGCTTAAGGTACTTAATACCTCGTGTAAGGATGCATATGAAGTGACCCTGAGATGATTTGAAAGAAAGTCGATGTTGAGTTGCAATGGAATTTATGGGGGGAAAAAAGAGAAAATAAAATACTTTATTTAAGCGAATATCTTCTTGAAACCATCTTGAATCCTACTACTGTAAAAATTAATTGAGCTAAATATGAATAACCTTCTTTCAATCACATATATGAAGTAAAAATCACATTTTTAAGTTCATTAGAATTTCTACATTTCAGTTGATTGTTATATACAATCATGTAATATAGTAGGTCAACGGTTCTTAAATTGTAGACCGTGGACCCCCGGGCGTTTTTCTAGAAGGATCGTGAAGGTCTCTTGTATAATGCTAAGATTTCCATATTTTTACATTCCCTAACAGACTTTGTGGAAAAACTGAAAGATGTGCCATCCTAGACTAGATTACTGAATTGTCCCCATTAAAAATATTTACTAGAACATGTATTTCAATTAAGAATATTAATTCAGCTTTTTCTATTGTTTACAACTACATAGGCATTAGTAAAATGTAATATTTTCAAAAAAATATATAGTAGAAATTTATGTGATAAGATTGAGCACTGAATTCACATAGCGTGCCAATTCGATAACGCTTGCATCCATCTTGATTTATTAATGGAATGGCGCCTACATTATTTACGTATTTGAAACTAGTATTTTGATGTATATATATATATATAATATAGTTTGCTTCCACTGAGTTATTACAGGAAAATAAGAATTGTTAAAAATAAATAGCAGAGGCAACCTTAGTACTATTTAGAAACCTATAAATCACTCTGCCGTGTATTGGTAGTCAGGGAGGGGTGTTTAGAAACTTTAGGTCCGCGATGTCAGGATAATGCACAAAGGGGGACCTCGGCGATCGAAAGTTTTAGAAACTCTGTAGTAGACTATCCGCAAGTAGGTTCACATCCTCTCTAACTCGGGACCTCTTCCATCCAGGCAAATTTACACTTTGAGCTAAAGCAACGCCTCACTACAAAAGAAAGTTACTACTGAAATATATACAGTAAAACTTGTTTTTCTGCCGTATATAGGGACCAATAAAAAAAGAAAACGCGCAAAAAAATATGCGAAAATTTCATAAATATTTACATATAACTAACAGCTTTGTAAACATACATACTACAAATTTTTTTTTAATGCGATGGAGAGGAACCGCATAAAAAAAGTCGTACTTAAGAAATATATAACTTTTTTTACGAAATTGATGAGAAAGTACTCTCAAATAAAGTAAATAACAAAATTCTACATGGAAACATTTTAAAAACATTTTAATTTCTTATTGTATACATGGAGAAATTTTCCAAATGCGCATACATAATACACTGCTCTCATCGTTATTCAAAGCGCGCATCTTCCTGTAATGAATTAATAATCGTTTTCGTCTCTCGAAGATACAGTTTCAATTTACTTTTTGGTACTATAAAGTAAGTGATAAGTTTTTGTGACGCCAGTCGGTTGGTCAACTGTTTGTGAACGTCACGATAACCAGATATGCATGATCGAAGCTTTTTTTGGAGTTTCAAACTCCTTTCGGAAATGGTATCGATTGAAAAAAAAATATTTTTCTAATTTATTGGTAAGCTGGATTCCTGTATATATTTTATCCGATCTCAAAGAATCGGGTTCTTGTCCGTCTTCATAAGCCATCCAATTTTTCGTCATTTCTCTGTCATTGAAAGTTCCGTCTTCAATCAAGTGTGTGCTGTTAGTGCGTTTAGAAAAAGCAATTGAACGAGGATTGTGAAGAGACTATTTATAAACAATGAACAGAGCATCTTGAAGTGTATAGATGTACATTGATAGAAAACATTACTGTGGCGCCATAGCCACACAAATTTATATACCGCGTAAAGCAAGGACCGCACAAAAATAGGTTCTACTGTATATGTAGTGAGATAGTTGATAATAAAGGGATGTAAAGAAGAGATTGTAGGTACTTGTGAACGGTATATATTGCCACATTCATTAGTGCCAAAGACCCATTGTTGTATATTTTGGTATTCAAGATTACGGAGGTTTTGTTATGCTAAGGCCGCGGCGTTGCATCTCGTTCAGATAAAAATATTTATACTTACTTTTCTCTTTGTTTTGACTGCACATTGAATAGTTATTCCTAGTGTTTATTAAAATTATTTGTTAAGATTTCTTTGTTGTCATTATTTCGAGTTTGATTCAATGGCTAGCACACCCAGGCTACGTCCGAATCCCCACAGGAATCTCAATGATGAGCGACATCTATTCCTCAAACATGAGACCCCTCAGGGGGCTCACCTTCTTTAGGTGAGTACGGGTGTCACAATCTCGAAGTGCCCTAGTGATCTTTTCCTTTTCCCACGGGGTTTACTGTCTTTGGTAAACATGGGTTTCACGAACCCGGCGGACCCTAGTGATCCTTCTCTATTTTCGACCCTCTTTCTTGTCATTCAATTCATTCTTTCTCTCTCTCTCTTCCCGTCTAGACCACAGATATTAAAACAAATGTTTGGCGCAGTATAGCCGAAATCGGCTCTTGCGCCAATAAACCCCAAAATCACTCACTCACCCTCAAACATGAGGAGGATGTAACCGCGTCAATTGTTATTTATCCTTCCGGTTTTAAAAAATTTATGGCGAGCATTTGAGGTACAAATATTTACCTACAGGCAATGCAGTGACCTAATGGCAGATAATAAAATCGAAGCTATCTGCTTTAATATTTGACTCGTTGGTAAATTCTGAACAAAATATATAATATATTTTCCACTGACAGATTTTTTCAGACCGGTTAATGCATGTATTTGGACACTGAAATTTGATGTGCTTCTATTGATATAATTGTCAAAATTGTGAGGAAGGTTGTTATTACAACGATATTCTAAGATTCTGATGTGTGTGTGTTGTGCTATAGATGTGCAAGCTTTAAAATTAATACTAACATATGTAACATTTATTTAATATCAAATTAAGTTAAAATTATTATCTACTCGTTCATTTTTGATATTTTCTAATAATCGGGATTATAACTAAGATACGTTTCAATTTTTCAGAATCTAAGGAATAGTTAAACAGTGGTTCATTTTTTTTATTTGTAAATAATTTTCTAAATACGCATTTTCCTAAGAATTTCTTACATTTACAAATCACAGTTCAACATTACTACTGACATGAACGTAAAAATACAGCTAAATTTGTTAGTCATATTATTCCAAAGGGTGAAAAAAAACATAAATAAACATATTTGATTAAACCAATTCAACTTTGGCACATACCAGGATCCCAACATCAACTCAATCCATATACCTTAAAGTCTACTATTCTGTATTTTCTTTCATTTAGTAAAGTTATGCAAACTTGTATAAAAGAAAAAAGTCCTAGTTTACTCCTATTTTGACTGGTCATCTATAGATATAGAATATTTGAAAAAATAGCTAAAATATTTTTTATCTGTCTTTCTTACCCGGAGTTTGTCATCCCGTCGGGATACAAAACGCATTTTCTAAAAATCCCTGTTCATCCTAAAATATAGTGGACGCTACTATCCAGTGTCTTTCCTTCGTATATTTGCTCGAAAAGTCGAATATGAATAATGTCGCGTAGAAAAGGGTCATTTTTTTCCATTCCTGCTTCAATGCATCTTCTTAAAAATTCGGACATAGAAAAAGACTTCTTTTATCAACATTTGCTTATGCTTGACATAATATAGAGTTCAGTTCCTCTTTTTAAAGTAAAATGATTAATACAATGATGGAAATAAATAATTTTTAAAGAATCGTATGTTAACCAACAAAGTCAATAAAGAATCCAAAAACTTATACTGAAACATTAGTTTGTATCATTGTTTAGGGAAAAGGGGGGGGGGCAACTTGCTTTGGGTGGAGGGACACGTTGTAGAAAGGAAGGGGGGAATACCAGGGGGTGCATCTTTTTCAAATGATTGCATTCAATCTAAAAATCAATAAATTTATATTAAATAAAAGAGTGGTAGATTTATTCAACTCCTATTATTCGTTCACGCTCTCCCTATGCATATTTATTTATTTATAAATCTTGTTCAAATTTTCAATCGTTATTAATAAAATACTTTTTTTCATCCACAAGTTCAAATACATTTTTTAATCTCGTAGTGAATGACAACTTATGTTAAAAATGTTTTTCTAATATTAATTCATTAATTAAATTTAATTAATGAATTATTTATTCATTAATTAAATTTAATTAATGAATTATTTATTAATTAATTAAATTTAATTAATGAATAAATAGTAACAAACAAAAATAATAGTACAACACCATATATAAAAACAAGATATCAATCATTGGCATGGCCAAGTAATTTTAGCGCGTTTTTTATATGTTGTATTTTACAATAATACAACTAATGAACTTTTTACTAACAGAAAGTAGTGTACTGTACTAAAAAAAATTAAAATAATTAAATTTAAATATACTAAAGTAGTACTGTACTAAAAAAAATTAAAATAATTAAATTTAAATATGATTCGGCTCATCTAGGGCACAAATGCGACCCAATGCCGAAAACTCGAGGTCAATTGGTTGCTTTTTGGCTGAGAAAAAGGTACGACAAAATATGGTACGAAGACAAAATTTGCGTCCTAATAGCGCTTTCGTTCCACTACGGGAAAAACGCGCTAAAAATTACTCGTTGTGTCTCTATAGCGCAAAGGATACCGCATTGAACTTCTAATACAAAGGCCGAGGTTCGAAACCCACCTGAAAAGACCTAATTTCTAAAAATGCGATTTTTCTTACTATGCTATTTTTTGGAATAATTAATTTTTTTCCATGAATGAACGGTAACAAACAAAAATAATGGTCCAACACTATGTATAGATCGGAAAATTGAAATTTTCATGGAAAATCGCCTTCTAATTTTCCACTTATTATTATTATTCTGTTGTCTGTATTTACATATTTACATCAATGCATATTTTTGTTCACAAAACGTAACTAAAGTAAAATTTTTCTTTACTGACCTAAGTAGGAATTGACTTAAACTTTTTTCAATCATTACTTGTTGTTCTTATTTCACATCTTCTATAGATGCAAGCACATTGGATTTCATAATGAGATGAATGGGACCTGTCACTCCTTCTACAATTTTTTTTTAAAAAAAACAAGGTTGCTTGTTTAAATTTTCAACACAATCTGCAAGTTTATGTCAGTCAACTTGCATCTATATTAAATCTTGTTGATCTTCATGCAAGAAAAACTTTTCTCGCAAATATATGTCAACCCAATTAATAAAGAACAATTTACCAGCAGACAAAGATTTGTTAAGGTCAATTAATACCATAGCGATAAACATTTCCTTTAGCATTGCGACCTGACTGCCAATCTATAAATTCAAGCTGTAGTTCCTAACATCAATATCAGCAATAATGGGATAAAATAGAATATTGAATTTCGGCTCAATTTTCTTAAAATTCCAAAATAATTTCTTGTCACATCGTCCTCCAAGTCCTGTAGATGATCTCTAATCTTAGTAGAAACAATTTATGGTACTTTGTTTTCTTAATAAAGGAACAAAGAAATTCCGTTTTTCTAGTAGTGAAAAATACAAGACGAGTCTTTGATCGCGCAGGGGAAAGAAATATCTGCTCAAAATGGATTTTCTGACTGTCTTGGGTCGCTATTTGTTAAACCCTGGTTTAGGGTGTATTGCTTTAAATAATTAACTTTTATAGATAGAATTAAGACTAATATAAATTTATTAAAATATTTTTTCCCTAAGTAAGAATTTGTTACAAGAAACCAATCCTAAATGTCTAACATATGTTTCCAAAAGGTATATACTTTCGATTTTTAAGGTACCTGGAACCGATTCAACAGTTACACCCTCCTTTTTGAGAAAACGACTGACATGAGAATTTACTTTCGGTTTAACACTGGTGTAAATCAGATTTAATCGTGTAAACAGTGTAAATCATGATCAGAATATCATGCAAACTAATCCAAGAGACTGAATTATAGACTTAATGTTTGCAGTAATTTTATATATTTTTTTAAATTATAAGAATACTACTGATAAAAATAATAATAAATGTTGTCAATATATAAAAGCTGTACAAAGAAAGTCTAAAGCAAAGAAAAAAATCTGCGACTGTCATTTTTATTTCCTTAAAGGACAAGTCTAGATCATTTCTTCAGCAGTTCTCAAAGAGCTGCTGATGATAGACGTGCCAAGTTATTCAGAACTACTTTTGGAAAAATTCAAAACGTAATTCCCAGAAAATCAATGAGTATTTGACTCTTTTTACAGTTTTCAAGTGTATTCGGAATGGGAAAAGTAATTCTTGGTAGGAAACTCACTTAAGAACAAAATTTGACATTCATGTGTCAAAATTGTTCAAAAATTTCAAAAACCAGGAATGGGAATTATTGACAGAGAAAACTTGAAATATTTTTACCATATGAAAGGAATTTAAAAAATTATTTTTATAAGTTGGAAAATAATATTGCTTCTTTGAAGGAGAAAGACACAGATTTTCAGTTATATCACAGGAAGAAATGGTTTATTTCGATTTCTCATTATATTTTTTAAATGTGAATAATATAATACTACCTATTAAGTCATTAAAAAGTATTTTTAATGCATAAAGGATAGTTATTATATATTTCAGGTACTGTGTATACTTCTAAGTATAATTAATAGATTTTGTAACAAGGAAATTCTTAACTAGAATTTTTAATTTATTTAATTCCAAATTAAAATTTACTATTGTGCTAATATATTAAAGGTTTACAGTAATATAACAATTGTAAGTTTATACACGTGTATGATGCTCTATTTTTACATATATTAATTATATTAGAAAATGATGAATTTGTCTATACAAAATTAAAATTTGTAATAAGTATTATATTAATATACTTTTACTAAATATTCTTAAAAGATTAGAAACTTTTTATGGGACATCAACGCACATGAAAAAAAATTGCATGTAGAGTGTTGGACGATAAAAATTAAAGTAAATATTGTAATTTCGGGATTGGGTTTAGTAAGGTATTTCTTAGTATTTACTATAATGTTCGAATTAATTGAGACAGACATCTTTTTCTTGTCTAAGCGGGTGTGTGATTACCATTGATGATTCGAAACGCCTTAAATCAATTTTATTTGTCTCGAGATAGTGTGAGGGATCAACAGGGACTACAATGTAATTGTTTCACTGGTTTAGTGTGAGCGTTTCAGTGTGGCAGCTAGTGACTGTAATGTTGCGTTCCGTGTAGCATGCGTTACTTTTGCTTGTTCAAAGATGGATATTACTCCGAGGAAGCGTTCTAAAATAATTGTTCTTAATGAACACACTTCCGTGACTGTGAGAGATATAACTACGGCAGTTGGTGTGAACAAATCAAGTGTTTCAAGAATTTTAAGAACATTTGTGACGGGTCTATTCGCGATATTTTTCCTATTAATCCTCTTTGGGAAACTTTGGGGCTAGAGTTCACATTAATTCGCAGCCTTTCAAGAAGAACACGGGATATGTAAATTAGTTTGACTATATAATGTCTATATATATATATATATAGGTCTTGTAGATGTAAGATAGAAGGAGCCGTGAAACTGTTAAGTAAGTGTGAATATTGGAGTATTTCATTCACAAACCTAGCGCGCGTTAAGGAAGTAATTGCTGAGATTAAATTATTAGATTGAAGATTCAACATAGTAGAATTAGAATTAGCTATTGGTTCATTAGTGCTTGTTCTCCTTATCTATTTCACGTAGTCGGTTTACTTAGAGTTGGGTATCAGGAATAGGCAACGCTTTAGATATCACTCCTAGGTTTCCTCTTGTAGCGTCACTTGTGATTGTTTAAGTGTGTGTTCAAAGGATTAATAAAACTAATTGTTGTTATGGAGTTTGTTGGTGATGCTTTGTCTCCCCCCACTCCTAGAACACCGCAGGATGGAGAGAGAGGGGTGCCGATTAGACCACCGCCCTCACACATTTCAGGATTCCAGATCAGCGTCTCAAAAAAGAAAAGGGAAAATGTTGGTGTGAGCGGAGCACTATTTCAAAAACTAGAAAAGAAATAAAAAAATAAGTCCAAGAAAGACAAGCATAGACCTTCGGAGGAATTTATTGGATTATGATGTTAAAATGAGAACCTCAACTGTACGGGAAAGGCTTCTGGATGTAAGCCGTAAGGCAACAAGACCGAGGAAATAACAATTTCAAATTCAGAAAATGATGGAAACACGTTTAGCATTGGTCAAAAAATACCGATCATGGACTGCTAACGATTGGAAGAAGGTGATTTTTAGTGATAAAACATATTTATTGTACATAAATACAAATCAAGTGTAGTTAGAAAAAATGATGGTGAAACTCTGCTACCAGAATATATGCAACAAATTGTAAAACACCCTTCTAAGCAGATGTTTTGTGCTTTTTTCACAACAAATGGCATTAAAAGCTTTTGTTCTTCTTAAATGAATGATGAATTTTGTCAAATGCATACAAATATTATGCAGTAGATTTTTCCATTCATGGAAACATTTGACAGAACACTTCAACATTATTTGGCCCTTTGTTACGCTTCGAAATTAATCTAGATTTTTCGGCAGGAAAAATAAACTAAAATTGATTTAATAACCTGGTAATCCACCAGACATAGATCATGTTGAATTTATGACATTTTCTCAAGAATCGTTCAGCTAAGATGAATTGTATGACAATAGAACAAATTATAAAAAATAGTTCCACAATGATTAAATCAAGAACATGTGCGTAACACTAATGGAGTCAATGCCAAGACATTTTGAAAAGGCCATTTCTGCTGAAACAGGACACGTTTCGTACTAATATCGAGATTTTCTATGTCTACTTAAGTTATGTAATGATTTAAAGCTAAGGTTCTTGAAAAAAAATCACTTTTTCCCATTTCTCCCTTTTAATTCGAACAGTATTAATTTAAATTAAGTTTCTCAAAGGCTTATTTCCTCACATGGCCTGTTCTAAAGATCATTGATCTCTAGAGGGAGCTTCTGTTGCTTGGGATAGTCAGTTACAATTATGTATTAAAACAAGAGCCGTTACGGAATAAATATTTAAGAGAATTTCTCTGTGTTAAATATTATTGGATTTCACGCATAAACATAACTATGTATACTAATTTAAGGTAAAACTATTCAGAAGCCTTTAAAGAAAAATATCTTCTTAGAATAAAGTTTGTCTGATTTATTTATTTCAGTTTCAGATTCGTAGAATAAAACCAAGCTGTATTCAAAGGTAAAAAATAATAATAATAAATCCGTACAGCTACCGATTCTAGAATCTATTTAAAAATGAGTCAAAAATTCTTCTCTGAACACGATTACGCTTTTAATCAGTGTAATGGACTTCGAACGTTATTTTAAATGCATCCAATCCAATTTTCCCTTAATACTTTTGGTGAGAATTAATGAAAAAACACTTAAAGAGGCACTAATGTGATGAGCAAAATTCAAAATAATTGTTCTCTGAGAGAACCTTCTGTTTCGAGAAATGTCTGAAGGACTGATAAATGAAATTTCTTTTGGGATATGAGTTTCTGGAGATTATTTATGGGATTTGTTTTTCGTCAGTTTCGACTTTAATGTAGTTATGTGATTGTTTAAATATATCTAAAAATTAAAGGGTATTTTGAATAATTTTATTTGTATACTTATTTAAAATACAGTGTTGGATACTTATTCTCTTTGGATAGTGGTACATCAATGGCATTAAATTATTTATATACTGTTGGTCCCTTGTACTATTATTGAACTGTCTGCGTAAGCATAATAGAAAAATCAAATGATAGTAATCGTATTGTTTTCATTTCCTTTTCTTTCTGGCACACATTTTTTTAATGTTGATTAAGGTATCCGACAACGTTCGAAGCAGTGTTTTGGAAAAAGCATAGAAACGAATATTTTTTTAATAATTAGTGTCACTTAGATTAAAATACACGTATAAAATCGTTTTAAGAATATTATTGTAATAAATGTTTTAAATGCGATATTTTTGCAAAATATGAACATAGAACTACCAATTTTCAAAATATTCTAAGTTTAGGGAAAATACTTCTATAAAAAAATATTTTGCTTGTATATAGCTTAAGCGTTTGTACAGAGCCTGAACTGGGATTTTTGAAATATATTACTTATAAAAGTGGATTTATCCATAGGGAAAAGTTTTAAAAAAAAAAAACACCAATGATTATTTCAATTGGTAGTAACTCTGAAAATAATGGGATTTTTAAGTGGGAATATTTTAAAGTGGGGATATTTTAAAGGGAATTGTTTTTAGCCAATGCTTAATGTTTTAATGTTTTTTGGAACAATTGCAATGTGTTCTACCAAAGATTAATTTGTGTCCTAGCTAATTGCATAAAAGTATCATTTTTTTGTAAATTTTTCATGGATTTATTAAAAAAGTATTATGAACAATGATACTGTAGACGATGCATATGTACCGTATATTTCCGTGTATAAAACCAGAACCTTATGAATGTTTCAAAGTAAGGGGATCGGCTGATAAATGAATCTATCAGTCTCGGAATAAAACGCAGATTAGCAAAAGATTTGTTAAGGCACATGAATTTTTGAAAAATGATCGATTTTGACTTTTTTATATTTTAACAAAGATCAAACATTTCTGCTTAAAATGATATATGATATATGGAAATACAATAATTAGAAGTATTTTTATTTATTTTTTAAAAGAAAGTCACTTTCTTTGACGCATGACAGGTGCACCTGGAGGAGCACCTGAGTTTCAACAAGCTTAATTTTTCGATAACAGCGCGATTTGTTTTGTCCACAATTAGTATAACATTTTTTTACACATAAATAAATCGATTTTTCTTTGAAGAAAGGAAAAGACAACTCAGCACAGTTATTTTTTTCCGTTTGGTTTGTTGTAAAATGGGATTATTTTTGCTTGAACTTGCTAATTGTGAATTCTAATTTATTTATCCAGATTTTTTTCTGTTTAATCCCCGTTTTACATTAAATTATTTATCAGTATTTTATTAACGACAAAATTATGGGGAGACCTAAAAAAATATTTAAAAAACTCAAAAATGTGGGCGTTTAAAAAATGATTGCTCAAAATGTTCCAGCTATCTCATCAGCACAGAAACTGTTATTCAAAGTGCTTCAACACGAAAACTTATTTCAAACAACAGTTTACATGAAGATATGGAAGGAAGTAATGAAAAGAATGTTTTAATGGAATTAAATTTATTGAATAAAGCTTTATTGAACTTTGATATTTGTAAAAACTGTGGCCATTCCATCTCATTGGAGGATTCTAAAAGAGTTAGAATTGTGTAATTGTGTATTATATGGAACTTTGTTGTAGTTTTTGCACAAAAAAACTTGGTTTCCATACGTCAACTAAATTGAAGAATAAAAATAAACTTTTCCACTCAAATATCAGATTGGTATTTGCTTTCAGATCTACTGGAAGAGGTCCTTCAACTGCAGAAACATTCTGTGGACTTATGAACTTGCCATCTCCACCTGAAAAATTCCGTACTTATACAGAATTGTTGTTCGACTCTTCTAAATTTACCTGTGAAAAATCAATGAGAAATTCTGTTGAGGAGGCAACACGAATAGAAGGTAGACGAAACATTGCTGTTGCCTTAGATGGTTCATGGCAGAAAAGAGGATACCAGTCCTTCAATGATATTGTTACAGCTACGAGTGTTGATGCTGGAAAAGTTATTGACTTTGAAGTGTTTTCGAAACATTGTCGGTGCAAAGCTGCATTTAATTCTGTTCATGAACCATTATGAATTGCCAACTATAGTGGAACAAGTGCAGACACGGAAGTGAAAGACGTAACGGCGATATTTGAAAGATCTGAAGCTCATTATGACATTCGTTACACAAAATATATGGGCGATGGAGATTCAAGAGGTTTTTCATCAATACTTGCCCTGAATCCTTCTGACACTCAAGAAGAAAAATTAGAGTGCGTTGGACATATTCAAAAGCGTATGGGTACCCCGTCTTTTAAATCTCAAAAGAAAAAACAGAGGGAAAAAATTAAGTGATGGAAGAAGCCTAAGTGGACGACATTTAATTTCCAAAATTCAGAGTATTATGGTATGACCATTAGAAACAATATCAATGATTTACACAACATGAAAACTGCTGTTTGGGCTTTCCATCTTTTGTCTACAAATGAGAGCCCTCAACATGGATTGTGTCCCTCGGGTACAAATTCATGGTGCAAGTTTCAGAAAGCAAAAGCTGAATTTAACGAAAAGCATAATGACCATAAAAAACATACCCATGTGCCATCTTCCCTCATGAATGAAATTAAGCCAATTTTTAGAGATATAGCTGACCCTAGGTTATTAAAAAAAAATGTCTACATGGAAAGAATCAAAACCCCAATGAGTCAGTTAATAATACCATATGGTTAGTCATTCCAAAATCTACGTTTGTGGAGTTAAAAACTCTAAAATTAGGGGTAAAAATTGGAATTGCACAATTCAATATGGGCCATGTAGCCAAATTAATCATTTTAAAACATTGTGGTACTGAACCAGGATTTAATTGTGTGTCATGCTTTAAAAAATTAGATGCACGTTGGATTCATGTAGCCCAACGAAAGCATCTTGAGATACAAAAAAAGGGCTAGATTGCTAAAAATAATGAAAAAAAGAAAATTAGAAGAGTCTTTTGTAGATGCAGAGGGCAAAGAAAATGTTTCATATTTTCCTGGAAAGTATTAAAAAAGGTAAATCGGCAAAAATTACAAATTTTTACTTTAAAGCTTGTTTTCTCAAAATGCAATATTTTTCCTTTTTTGTACCTTTTTCTCAGAAAGTAATTAATGTAGGGTCCTCAAATTTTCAATAAGTATATTTTCAACATGTTTACACATTTACATGGAGGGGATAAGAAATACCTAGCAAACTTTTTTAGATAACGCCTTTTTAAACTAAATTTTAGGGGTGGGGGAAATTGGATATTATTTAAAAAATTCATAGTTATATAAATTTTTAGTAAAAAGACAAAACCCTCCACTAAAGTTTTATTGATAGTACATATAACCTACTGTAAAAATTTCATCTATGAGGAACAAGTAGTTTCTGAGAAAAAGGTACATAAACTTACGCAATTTTAAAATAGGCTCCTATAGAAAGTGCCGGACCCCCTTAAATATTTACCATTACCCGAGAACAAACGATTTCAATTTAACTGTTTCGTTGTTTTGAATAGGATTTTTATATTCTCAAAGAAAAGAATCACATTGATTTAGAAACTGATTTTCAAGGATTAAAGATTTTCAATTGTTCCTTAAATGCACATACACTTATTGAGATGTATGCATGCATAGAATCGTCATGCAACGTCATTTTTTTCAGGGCATGAAACATTTATCAACAATCAAGAGCCTTACACTCGAATTTCTCTTCCCACTCATTGTCCAAACAGAAAAAACATGACACTGAAAACTTTGCCAATTGAAGAAAGCGTACAAGACAACAAAAGAATGAAAAAATGTTTTACCATCAAGCATTACTACCTAAAAGGAAACTATTATCCTTTGCGTCTGGTGTTTTACTTTACATTAAATAAATTGGAAAATTTTCCACAGGAATATTAGGAATATTTGACTAGTGCTGAAAGAGATCAAGACGACAAATTGATGAAAAAATGTTTTAGCTTCAGACACACAGGACTACAATAAATAAAACTGTCGTCTTTGGCATTTGACAATTTACTTTACAGAAACTGGATTGGAAAATATTCCACAGCAACATTACAGGATTTTTTTTTCATTTTGGCTTATATAAGGGTCATGAAATTACGACAAAGTTTTGAAAGAAAAAACACTTTCGGTTGATATTCGTAAATATACGATGATCTTCTTTTGATTATAATACAATTATAGTCATCATGCAGCCTCCAAGCCAGATAGTTACTGCCTTGAAGTTCTCTTTTAAATAATCATGTTTAGAATTAGGTGATAGTTAAAATCGATAAGAATCCATCTTAGATGTGGTGATTACTTAAATAGCTTTGTAATATAACCTCTTTTGACACTAGGACCGGCAATATTCATTACATAAACAATTCCTTCTCCTTTAACTAATCTCTAAGGTTGCGTCTGAATTTGCATAATTATTGTGCTTAGTTAACTAAAATGATAGTTACCATTACATTTTCACTTAATCGGTCTCCCGCTGGATTCTCTTATGATACAGCCAAGCATTAAGCAGATGTGCCATTTTCCCATGGGGCTGTTCGAAATTTCAGTGCCTATTGATTAATAAATCGGCATAGATAATTCCTCATTAGCGAAATATTAACGCTCCGTTCTATTAGTTCAACGGTGGCGTTCCACTGGATTTAAACACTCATTTTGTGTTTCCCTAACGCCTTGCCAGTTCTAGTATAAACAGAAACATAATTCCTTAGGTAGACATTGAATGTTGTTGATGTGAATCTGAATCGCCTTTTAGAAATGACAAATACATCAGATTGATGTGTAGTTTAGAGCAGATTATTGAAAATGCAGTAAATTTCGAGGATAGAAGTTTGCGTTAAATTAAGAATCAGAAATGGGTCAGTTTATTATTTTAAATTATGTTTTTATGTTAATGGTACTTCCTAATATTTTTACGTCCAACAAATACAGTGGTGGTCCAAATTGTGGAACTATTTTGAGAAAAACCTATTTTTGATGTTTGAGGATCCATAACATTAAGTTCCTGAAAATAATACTTTATATGTTATTAATGGGATTATATAATGATATTGTTGGAATTAACTTTTTGAAGGATTTATTTCATTAAGACATAAGGGGGGGGGCTAAAAAGAAAATTAAAACACAGCAATGGTATTTAATGGTTGATTAACCTGATTTAATGGTCCTTTAACCTGGATTATGGTTCTACAATGCTTTTCAGTGGCGTGAACATGCTTTTTATGTTCCTCATCTGTTATAATGGGAAACCAAGCCTTAATTATTGCTTCTATTAATTCAGTCTGTCGTTGTGTTGCTTCTTACTCACACGTTTCTTTCCCAAAAGCCCTCGTGTTGCTAATCAGTGCTACGTTAATATTCTCTCTCACTCACACGTTTCTTTAATTGCCTCCATAGACTTTTCATCAAGTTCAGATCTGAGCTATTTTCAGATAATTCCATTAGAAGAATACGACTAACTTGTAACCACTTTTTGCATACACCAGCCGTAATTGAATGCTGTTGAACTATAAGTGTTTGATTGTGACTTACAAAATACCTTGTATGGAAGGATTCAGTTTGTTTTCAAGTATTTCCTTTACATATTTTTGGGCATTTATATTTCCATTTATCACAAATTCTGCCTACACATTTTAATGATATGCTATCCAATATCAAGGTATTAACTTGATGTTTCACTGTAGCTGCAATGAAATCAGAACACATATCTTTACCCATTTTTCATCTTATGTACATTAGGCCATTAGTACGAAACAAGGAGATTTTGGTGTCCTTACTCCAAACAACACTCTCCAATTGTTCCGTTGTCCAACTGACATTTTAGACAGGTTTAATCTTTTTAACCATTGTTTCAGAGATAAAAAGGCTTTTGTTGGGGTATTCTAACATTCAAATAAAATACCTCTAGTCAGCGTTGAACAATCCTTTCAGTTAACATTACAACACAATGCGCCATTTGTTGTATATTCCCAGATTCTATTCTTATAACACGTAAAGCTTAGTCTTTCAATTCTTCTATGATCAATTGATGTTGTACATCTTTTTCTAATTACCAGTTTGTTTTGTTGAGATTGGGTTTCCTTATATCTCATCAAATATTCCGAATTGCCACCTTTAGTTAAGTTTTCAACAATTTCTCTTCTAAGTTCTTCATAATTGTAGCCTTTACCTCGTAAACTCATTACTTTACATGACCTTTTTAAATACCGCTCTACTCTTTGCTCCATTTCTTTAATTTTAATTACGTATTTTTTTTGACAAAACGTAGGTAATGAAACAAACTTCATTACAATGTACTATTATTTATCTTTCCAACTGTTTACTATTTTATATCAAAGCTCAAAAAAAATTACAGATATGAGCTTTTAAACAGCAAAAATAGATTTTTTCAAAAATGTGCTCACAATTTTGGCCATCACTATAATTGTATTGCTATCTAGAAAAATTAAAATCTTTCTTATAGTAATTTGAATGTCCTCAAACATTAGCAGTAGACTGATGTGTAATTTAATTTACTCGACGGCGAAAATAAATTCCTGGAAAATTACAAGTTAATTACAAATTTCATTGAAAGACGAATTAAATTACGGTGACTAATCTCATTGTAACTAACCTAAATTGGTTCAGAATTCTAAGAACTTGGATAATATATGAAGATAGACTAAGAACTAAATAACTCTTTTTATTTAATTAACTAATTTAAGAAACTTTGGGCTTGAAAAGTATAAGAAAAAGAAGAATCGATTGGAAGTAAACAGATAATAATTAGTTTAATGGAAATGGTAAGGAATTGGGAGATGTAGCTGTGAAATTCACGCAATTAGAAGATTATTATTTTGAAATTTGACTCCTTCCAATTGACATTCTTTTCATCTCAAGAAGTGATCAATAATATTTTCTTAGAAAGAAAAAGTGGAAAATATGGCACCACACATTCTTTATCAATCTTGTCTATTAGTTATATAACGCATTTGTAACACAAGTATTAAAAGTATTTCCATGTTTCAAATATTTTCATAAATTATAATTCGATTAAATATGTAAATTAATCATAATTAAGATGCCAAGAAAATTAGGGAGCTTTACAAAATTATTTGTGAATATTTGCAAGACGTTCTTTATATATATGTATACATGTTCATAAATTAAGAATAATGGCAGCTCTGGTAAATAAAAGGTTTTGAAACAAAACAAAAAGACTGATTCATAAAACTTAATAGTTAAACAAAAGATAAAGAACAAAAAAGATGTTGTATGTATGATACCAATCGTAAAATCTACGATTTTTGAACCCTGAATCAATTCTAATAAAAATACCCCTTTACAGAAACTTAATATTACATAGTTAGTATTGTGGTTAATACATTGTATTTCTCCCGTGCTATGAAATACAGACTGTGGCGTCGCGGACTCGGTAGCGTGTTTCGACGCTACGCTAAACATTAAAAATAATTTTTATTGTTATCTAAATAACAATTTTATTAATTTCCAACATTCAGAAGTTCACTGGGAAGGAAAAAAATATTGAAGAAAGTCACTTTCAAGTGTTAGTCCTAATTGTCCAGCCGGTTCACTCTGTATCCACTCCTCGCTTCTTCTCCGGGCATCGGATCTTCAGGATATGGAGGGAAAAAAATCGAATTTTTCTACCGCGGGCACTCGCCTTGCGTTTTCTTCTTAGTCCCCATGATCAAAGTCGGGAACCTCCAGCGCCCCTCTCTCTCCCCTTGCAACTAGGCCTACACGTGAAGCGAGATCATTTCCGTCCAGAGGGCACTTGCCCCCCACAACTTCTCTTTCCTCCCAATCAGGTCACGTCCATCTTTTTTCGCAGGATACCATCTCGGGAGTCGATCCCTTCCTTTGCCTGGTCGACCCTTTTAAACCCCAGGGGCGGGTCAACTCCACGCCCCTTGTCAACTCCCATTGGCAGGCCTCAAGGTTTTGCACCCTGCACCTCGATCTCACTAACCCACCACTAGAGCAGGCTGAATAAGAGCCCTGGTCCCTCTCAAAGCTTCCCCGACAAAGGCTTGTCTGACATCTGGTTTTCGAACCACGTCACCGCCGTTTAATCTTTTGATGTGGTCCGCCGAGGCGCCAGCCTTTTAAGACGAATAATCCCTACCTATGGACGCGCACAATATAGTTATGCTCATCCCATAGTGTTAACAGTCAAAGAACAATGACGCCAAAGCAGCTCTCCAGATGTATTACTGGCCACGTGCATGGTGCGGTTTCTTTGTGACTACGTCACAAGACCAAAAAAAAAAACGCCTAAGCATGATCAATATCAAATTATCAAGCTAATCTCGGGGAAGATTACTCCATTCATCAAGCTATGCGCTACGATGTTACTGCACACATGAAGGAGTTGGTTGACGGGCTGCAATTCGTCGAACAATTATGTCCCACACATGCCGCATACGATACAAATTATGTGAAAATGCCAGCCTTTTCATACGCAAGATATCTACAAATAGAAGTCACTTTTACGATGTTTCCTCTGTGAGGTTGGGTGTTACCATCCATAAATACAATTTCTGCACTCATAGCACTCTAAGCAAACGCACATATTATTTCAGAATGATTTTCCGATAATTTTGGCCAGACATGGTTCCGGTTTGAACATGCAGATGTGTCTAGATCCTAGTATAATTCCCCACCAAACGAGCAATTCTGCACCTTAGTCACGGTGCCATTTAATGATGTCTTGCTAGTAACTGGTACCTGGCGTTCTCCATATAAAAATCCGACGTGAAACAGGCTGCAAGCTAAATCTGGACTCTTTGGAAAACATAAAACAAGCCAACTGTGATGATGTGTCCACGCACACACACACATTGTATGTTCTCTATTCCAGGCTAACCGCTGGCGACAGTGAGTTAGTTGCCTGTACGGATGACTTCTGACAGGCTTGCGAACATATAGGTCAATATGTCTCAAACGTATGTTTATGGTTTGCCTTAAGAACTCCATATAGATGGAACTCCATTCCCGGATGCTGCGTTACGTCTGCTTCTTTAGAGTATTTGGTGCAGTAACTCGGGAGGGTGGGTGACCTGTAATGTAACGTTTGCTGACATTTCCGTCGTCTTGAAATCGTTGCCGAAGCCTAAGATAGGATGATTCAGGCAATTTTAAGTTCCTCGGATAATTTCGCCTTAGTACTCCTACATTCCAAACGATCAATATTTCTGTAATGTAAAAATTATGCACTTGAACCCCCGTGTCATAACTATTCGGTAATGAGACTGAACGGCCTACAGAACATTCTTGTAAACAAATTTACTTCTTTTCAACCATTCCTTTTATATTTTCTCTCTTACACTATCGTCATTATGGCGTACTTTCGGTCTCATCTGGTGGCTTCCTGCAATTTTCATATTAAAGTGAAAATCGCTTAACACGAAATTGAAGGGACTTGAATATTGTTTTCGTGTTTAAAGAATTTTGTGTTAAAGAATATTGTACAAAAAAAACCCCTTTATTCAACAAAATGAAGTTATTGGAGTATATCTTTTTTTACATAGATATGTATATATGCATGTATTTAATAAAAATGAATTAAATAAAAACTATAAGAAATTTAACACATTTTCAAGGTTTTGAAAAACAAAGCATTTGTTTAGCATTTATTTAATGATCTGATATTTGTATTTGTATTGTCTTTTTTAGTTCACAAAGTGTTCGATCTCGTCCATTTTGTTATTCCTTTCACCGTTGTAATATGCGTCTAAATAATTGGAATTACTTTTTATGATCTTCATTTCGCATGATGAGGAAGCAGGAGTTGCATTATTCATTTCATTTTCGTCGTCCGAAACTGCATGTATTATATTGTAGAGCTTTGAACTAACTCCAAAATGTCTTTGCCTGCCACAATTGGAGCTATATGCTGATTATCATCGTCCACTTCAATGAATTCTTCCGATGATACAGCAGGACCGTCCAAATATAATACAGAAATTTTCTCAAAGATTTAATTAAGTGTCGGTTCAAATCCTCCCTCTCTCAGAAGGGAAATCTTTTTGTGTTAAGAGGGAAAAAATGCATGAAAATACATAGTAATTTGTCTGGACCGTTGTATTAATTCGTGTAAACGGATATTTCATTTAACCGTTTTCGCGTTAAACATATTTCAATGTATTCTTGAAGATGTGTGTGCAAATTCTACAGAGGAAATTCCTACTCAAAAGTTCGATTTCCATGTGATTCTAAATTATCGGTAATTTATGAACCTGAATTTAATTAAAATCTATTGCTAATCTTTCTATATTCTCTTTAAGTTTTTGAATGAAAACACGTGATCAAAAAATCAGTTTTATGAAAATATTCTCTACAAAATAAGTTATTATTAATTTATTGAATTCTGTAATTTGAATTATTTTAAATTATTCAAAATGAATCACATGGAATAAAAATTAATATTATAAAGATATCGATACTTATATAACAAAATTGAAAAATTAAATGTAATCTTTTTTTTTATTTCAAAGAGATTTCAAAAACTTGAACTTTCGAGTTATATTTTTGATTTTAAATAAATGCTTAGATTACTTATTTTAAAACATATTTGTCAAAGAAATTGACAAAAGCATTTATCCCTAAATGGAATTTGCATTTACAATAAAAATGTATATTTCCGAATATTTAAGAATAAAATATAATGTTCTTTTTCTTATAATCAAACATCTCCCTGTTGCTGACATTCACTAAATATTATAAAGAAATATTAATGCAGACTGTTCTTTTGGAATAGTTAAATGCAGTGCAAAATTGCTGAATGCATAAAATATATTCTAAAAAATAACATAACATTATTCATTTATTTTGTTTGATGTAAGCCAAAGTAGAATATTCCAAAAATTAAAATATTTTGACATAGGTCTCATACTGAACTTCTTTTTCTTTATTCTCCAGGTTCTTAAATTATCTTTTTGTGCTTTTCGTATTGAGATGCAAATATCCTCCCAAAACAATTTTAATTTTCTTCATTTGAATGATAATAGGGGTTCCTGTTCTTTTGATAACTAGCAGATGGAAACAAATTTTCAATTATACCTCATTTTTCTAGGACACCAAAATATGCATATCTCTCAATATATGCATTGTTATCTTATCATAAATTATTCCATTATATTACGCATTCTTATATTTTGAAGCTATTTCACCAGATGTTTATTGCCTTTGAAAATAATTTAGTTTGATTATAATTTAATCAATGTACATAATTTTGATTTTTTTAGTAAATATATCACGTATATTTAAACACAAATATTTCTAATTTTACTTGACACTCTAAACAATTAAAATTAGCACTGTCAAATATTTGAATACATTTATGATAATTTCAAAATTAACATTGTGCGTTTTAGTATTGTCAAAAGTTTACTTGTTAATATTTTTTTAAGGAAATTGTTTCATTGAGAAAAATTTACCATTTGCAGTATATAAACGCATTCACCAAATATTACTACTAAATGTTCGCTTATTTACTGACAATGCACATATTTCAAATGGAAAAATAAACTCTTGCAAATTAATTGCACGTCTAGATTACTAAAAATGCACGTAAATTATTCTTACAAATAGTCAAATTTACTTAATGGATAAAGGACTATGCACTTTAAAAAAATGTACGTCCTATACTTTAAAAATAGGAAAGCAATCCCTTGACAATATCATAGTACAAAGTAATCCTAGCATAATGTGTTTCAAATATTCATGAGCGAAGGAAATAATAAATAAGGTTAAATTAAATGGGCTTTAAATGATTTATTTTAAAATTTTAATACTGGTACATTCATGGCTTTTGATACAAATATTTTAATTCAAAATGACAATTTCTGCATTAAGAGGCTTGAAATATTTTAAAAGAAAATGGTGTGCACATTTTTCGGAATCTTCATTTATTTCAATACACATAAACATGATTTTTAAAATTTATTCTTATGAAAGCCTTCATGCACAATTGTCAATATTAAACCCCTACAACTCAGAGATAACTCTACAGAAATACCTATATTTTCAAATTATCAGCCTAATAAAATTTTTTTTTTTCTCAAAGATATTAGTTATGAATATATGTAAAAGAAACTGCAGCTGACGTTCAGAAAGTAAGTTTTGCAATTTGTAAACAGGGTAACTTTATTACCAAAAAAATTCCGTCAAGACCTCGTAAGCTATACACCTCGCACTATTTCCCGACATAGTCTCACTACCAACATTGAGTGATTTTTGTTCACGAGCAAATAGTTTGAGAAAACCACTCTGGTAAAACTCGGTATCATGCAATGCATGGAAATGTTGCACAACATTCTCAATATCAGCACTTTTTTTGTAAAGATTTTTCCATTCTTGCTGAACTTGGAATTCTCCCACATCATTGAGAACCGTATCCTGCACCCAAGGAACATTGTTTTCATTTGTGAATCCCGAAAGAGCGCTCATTGTGCCCTTAATCCTCAAAACTCTGTCTGCCTTCATTGAACATGCAACACCAGAGACCAACCATTTGACAATACATGAGCTCTTTACTATACACAGACTATAGGCGTTCATAGATGACAGACACCCTAGTCCTACGTGTTCCGTCATATTAAAATACACCATAAATTTCCACTGGCGATCTCGTTGTCGCCAAATGTCAGTCTGCCCTAGCGAGTTTCACCCTAATAACTTCGGGCAAGCCGGTCTGACGCCACCTTCTCTTTTTCGGTGCTTTGCGCTTGCGTCGTTCCGTCGTTAATGCTAATTATATATTTTAAGTGGTAACTATTTCACCTTTAAAAAAAGGACGAAACTTTCCTCGTTGTCTTGAAAAAGTAGTTTTCAAATTATTTGATTTAAAGCTATCATTAATAATACCGTGTAATTACAATTGATTAAACTTATTTTAAAAAATGGAGATACAAATATAATTTTTTATATTTTCCTATTATATAAAAATTATACTAACATTTCTATAAATGACACTAACCTTTATTTATTAATAACGAAAAATACAATCAAAAATGTGTCTAATGATTCGGTGAGAAGATTATCTACAAAACCATTTTATTTTGCAAATGAAACTAAACGAATATATTGAAAGACCCAAGTGCTGCATGTTTATAATAATTACGTTATTTCCAAAATGGTTTATTTACAAGGAAATATTTATACATACTTTCCAGATGTATAACTTTTACGATTGCGAAAATGTTGTCTTAAATAATTACGTTATTTCTGAGCTAATTTTTTAAAAAGAGAAGTAACTATCATTTGTATTTATAAATTAACTTCTACAATTGCGAAGTATTCCGATGCTTTAGAAAATTGTACCGGTTGTTCATTTAAACTGGTATGATTGGTAAATTTACAAACTCTTTTTTTTTATACATTATTTTAAATATGTGACGTATTTAGTTTCTTTTTCGCATTAAAAATGAAACAAGCGGAACATTTTCCTTTTTTTCAGTTTCAGAATTTGTGATGCTGAAGATAAAAAAAAAACACAAATTGGAATAAAAATAGAAAATGTCCAGTTTTTTTTTAAAGTTAAAGCAAATGAGTCCAAATAAAATATTTAAACAATCTTGAAGATACATACATACTCCAGTGACATCATTTTGAACAATAGTTGATTAGATTAAAATGTGCACTGTTTTGATTGATATGCAAATATCTTTGCTTCTAATTTGCATGACAATACTTAGGGTAGTATTTTCTGTAGAATATTAAATCGTGTTATAAATTCATTTTTACAAGCAATGAGAGGTTTTTTTAGATGTTTTATTAACTTTGGAAAATGCATCTGTAACTACTACGATTTACACCTGAATTAAGGAAATTTAAAATAATTTTTCTATTAATAAAAAAAGTCCCTCGTGTAAAACAAATTTGAATAAAGTGCAATAATATGATATTTTCTCTGCTTTGTTAGTTTTTAATCTTTTTATCTTATAAGGAGTATTTAAATTAATGGGTGACTTTACTGTTTATTTTACGCGTGTTTTTTTTCCACTTATCTTTGCATAATACAGGGTGAGTGCCACAAATCATATTTTCGAAACGACCGTATATGTAATTATAAGTGGTATATGAATATAAAGAGAAACATACCAAGTTGTTTTCCACCAATGATCAACGGCATATTCAAGATCACTGTAATTGAACCATAAACATGAAGACAATGGCAGAGAAGAGTTTTTTGCGTATTAGAATATGCATGGGTTTTTTTCCGTTATTTGTGGGCAACGGGTATTTAGCTAAAGCTATGAAAAAGAAGCATCAAACAATAGTAGCATTCTGCTTTGCTATCATCAATATAAGAAAACACTTAGTTTTTGTAAAAAGAAAAGTAGCGGTTGACCAAGCGTATTGGAAGAAGCAGTGGATTGTCTAAAACAAAGTTTTGTTCGAAGTCTATGGGAGCTACCCCTGAAAACTTGGAAGGACCCAGAAAATGTTATGGAAAATTTTGCGAAAAAAATATAAATTCCAAGCCGTATCATTTGCAACTGACAACAAATAACATAAGACGATAAGTAAGCATATGTGAAACATTACAAACCATTAACAGAGGGAGGGTACAAAACAAATGGAACGAACTGGATTAGATATTGGACGTATGCTGTGTACACATCGAACATTTGTAACATAAAAAATGGTACATTTTTCTTTACATCCGTGTATCACATTTTGTAAGATGTGCAGTAGTTTTCATTTTTATATCGGATCCAGCGTTTGTGCTCATCCTGTATATATGTATAGTATATGATTTTACAGAAAAATAATACATACGATTCTATAAAAATAAAAAGCTACTGAACCATCATCAAATGTTTCAATATATGTTATAAATGTTTTTCTTTGTATTCCTCAGTTATATAAACTTTAACAATGTACCAGAATACTATTTATTAAATATTATGCACTTTGTACGCCACGCTCGAACTCTTCTGTGGCTGGCCAGCTCCCCAGACTTGTTCCTATCCAGCATTTGTGGGACCAGGTGAGACGTCAGACGCCACCATGTTATTTTGCACATTAATTGGAGATTGCTGTTGAAGATTTAGGAGTATAATCTGTTGCAGAACCACACAACCAACCTATATTCAACTCAGTACCAGATCGTTTGCTGCAGGAGGCAAACTGATGCGCTATTTAAAATTCAATAAAATAGAGCGTCGTTTATCCGAATCAATTGAAACCGTACACTGTTCGGATAACCGAAAACCGAATGCGACCGGACACTATACGAATATTGAAAATCATCACATGCGGGAAGCGTGCTTAAAGAAAAAGCAAAATAGGTGCCAAATGTCGTAATTTTATCTTTATTGTGGACAATAATCAATTATTTTTCGCTGTACCATTGTACACCTTCGTTTTTTGCTGCAAGGTCTCTGATTTTCTTGAGCAGCAGTAGTTCAGTAGGACAGCATTCTTTTGTTCTTACCACTCCACAGCTGTCTCTAACGCAGAAAAACGCGTCAGCATTTGATGGACCCTTGCTACTTTCGTTGTTGTTGTTGTCCTCGTTTTCATCATCCGTTTCATCTTCGACAGGGTCAGATTCTTCTTGCACGGAAATCACAATCTCGTCACCATTTAGCATTTGAAATCCACAGTCTTCTGCATCGCTCCGCTTTCTCCCTTCGCGAGACGGTTCAATATTTCAAGTTTTATCTCTATATTGAAGACGTTGCGCTTCCGTTTTGAATTCGAAGCCATGGCAGTTCACAACTCAACAAAAGAGCACGTATACACCCCTTCACATGGAAATAAATTAACCTAATATTCTGCGCAGATGTTTACCAAATCACACAACTAAAATTCCCCAAATATCCCTCACCTTGGGTTTTCCCTTCACTTTTGGCCTCACGTGAAACAACTGTTGAGCATTGCACTGTTCGAAAACATATTCATAAACAGTACTTGCAGTTGACAAAAAAAAAAGAACTGGTTCGGATATTTGACTCTCTTCATAATAAACATTCGGATAAACGACGCTCTACTGTATGTGTGTTTAATTGCACACAAATTATTTTTTAACTGTTTTAATTTTGGGGTTAAAGGACCATCTGTTCTGTATAATTACGTTTATTAAATTTTAGTTCATTCCGAAATTCCTTTTTGGTGAACTATTTTCACTGTTTCTGAATTTGTTAAAAAGAAGAAATTCCCCTTTACTGTATTTATATGAAGAATTTCGTAGCCAAACATAAAAAACTGCATAAAAATATATATAAATTAATATAAAAAGACACACCGATATCATTTTAAACATGATTTTAATTTACGAAATTTAATATTAATCTTAAAAAAAGTCACCTTGAAGAACTGCATTTTTAAAGTCCTGTTATACACAATTTTTAACATATGGGTCTTAGATAAGATTCAAAAGTTATAGACGTCCTTTAGTTACATTTAATATTTTTTTAGAAAAAAAATTCGAACATTGCTATTTTTATAGAATTATATATTTTTTCTAAGTGTTATAGTGGTTTTTATATACTTCAATGATGACGCCAACAATGAAGAAATCAAACTAACAGACAAATTCATGCGCATAGAAAAGGCTTATTTGGCTAGAGTAAACCCAACGCATTTGTTTATTTGAAGTTCTATCTTATCTTAATTGTAACAGCTGGATTGTACCTGCATTCTAGAACCACTTTGATAAAATTGATGCTTTTCCTGTTGTGAAGGATTGCACTTCTTTTGCAGATATGCATAATTTTGCTTAATTCTGTTATGCTCCATTGCGAATTCTCTCTTTTCGTATGTTTCTCCTTTCTTTGTGTAAGTATTCTCTTTCGGTATATTAGCCCTTCTTAATTGGCTCAAGATGTAACACAGTTGGAGGTAATGTTTGCAGTAGTCTTCTAAGTCTTTAATGGTCTCCGTGATGCAATGACTGAAAATGCTTTGAAAGATTCTAAGAACAAAAGAGTTGCTTAATTTTTCCATTTTGATGATTTTGTTTAGTGCATTTACTTGGAAAGCAAATAGATTACTTTATGGGGTCTCAGGGGTGTTAACTTTTTCTAGAGGGCTGAAAATATAAACAATATTCAAATACATATAACTCTTTTAAATTTAAATTAAATAATTCGAATCTTTTACACATTATTTATAAAGGAATGAGGCTTCAGAAAAGTTTCAAATGTTTAAAATATAATCATAATTTTAAAAATTATAAGCATATGAAAATAAGAATTTTTTTATAAGAAATATTAATTAAGTTTTTTACTTCGCGCACGCTATTTTCTAAAATAGTAACCTTTGATGCATAAAACTTTATGGAATTATAAAATGTATCACATACACTTTAAGCCCTAGTAAATTAAGAATAATATGTCTTTTGTATTTCAAAATATTTGAAAAATATTGAAATTTTTAAAAAAAAACTTTTGAAAATATAGTTTTTATTTTTTTAAATATATAATTTAGTATTCTATTTATTAAAATTTACTACGGTGTAATACGGATACATTTAACTTTATAAATCAATTTAATGCTAGTAATTAAAGCTAATACTTTTAAAAATAGCATGCGCGCAGTAAAACTTAATAATATTTCTAATAAAAAAATTCTTATTTCATATGCTTATAATTTTTTAAATTATGATTATATTTTAAACATTTTACACATTTCTGAAGCCTCATTCCTTTATAAATTATCTGTAAAAGATTTGAATTATTTAATATAAATTTAAAAGAGTTATATGTAATTGAATATTGTTTATATTTTCAGTCCTCCAGAAAAAGTTAACACCGCTGAGGCCCCTTATGAATACTGTGTGCAACAGTATTAGATATCACTGAAAAGATTTTCAAAATAATTTGAGATATTTAATGTACATACGAGCTCATCATCTTGCCCCAGATTGTCTATTTAAAAATATTCGTTTTCATTACCATGAAGGAAGGCAATTAATTGACATATATTCATAGTAATAGGTAGTATTTAAACCAAGTTACTCATAAATATAAACGAGAAACGCTATATATTACCTGTATCTGTAGCAGAGCTTATTTACACATGCGTAAAAGTTATATCGTGGTAGCAAAAAACAATCAAAGCTTCACAACTAACACAAAAACGGCGATTTCAGCGTGTCTATACTATTGTTTAACGAACGGCCAATAGGAGAGCCAGTTGTGTTCATTCGATGCTGCTACCTAGTGGAATACGGAAAAAAATTAAGACATTCGCCATCTTGCCCCGCTCTTCATCGGGCTCCGGTCTCCCCTATAATACATTGAATCTTAAGTGTTACCGTTAAAATGCATTTTTAAAGAATTACTTCCTAATAATGTCACTGTAGGAAAACATTTCATCTAATGCTCTTTTGATGGGTACACATTTTTGATAGATACGTTGAATTATTAGCAATAAATTGATTTTTGCATACTTTTTTTCCAAAAAGGAATAATAATTTGAACGCAGTATAAGCATTTTAATTCCATATTAAATGAAATTAGTTTATAATGGACAGTTTAAACAACATTTTAAAATAAATTTTTTAAATACCTTTTTTTCACTTTTCAAACATTTTTATCCATCTAGTTCGTTTAATTCTTTTAGAAATTGAGAAAAATTTTTTACTTCATTCTATTTTTTGAATACAGATTTAACTTATGAAGTTTAACTTTGATGAAATGAATTATTAAATTTCATGCGTTCACTTTGACGACAATTACATCAAGAAATCCGATGGAATAAAATTCTTTTTTTTTTAAAGTTTATTGTATAAATTTGAAATTTTTTAGAAATATATCAGTAAGGTATTTTTTCCCCTTACATTATTCAGCATTCTGCAAAAACACAAAAATAATGCAAAAATAAATTCAGAATTTTTAAAAAGGATGTAAATATTCAATAAATCTAAGTTAAAATTTTTTGCATTTTAAATTTCTAATTTAAAATTTAATTTAATGAGTTTAAAAATAAAGCTAACTTATAATTAAAAAAGTCCTACTTAAATGTAATTAAAAAACTTATATATTATGAATTTTTTCCCTGATGATGCAACGAGTGTTTGAGTCTATTGTGTGTCAAGGTAAGAAAGATAATGTGTATCTTTTGTAATAATTGTTCAATAATCTTAAAAGCGTATTAAGCCGTCGTCTTAAGCGATAAACTTTGCAAAGGCTTTTATTCTTCGGCCACCCATATATCTTTAGAATGGATTTCTTGGCAGCAATTAAACGCTAATGACGTTTAGTTAATTAATTGCTGCAATTTCACGCCACTTCGGATGATCTATTCGTTAGGGATAGGAGAGCAATATGGAAGAAGTTCCATTAGGAAGACAGCGATGGTGATTAAGAAAAGAGCAACCTATCTTGATATAGAACAATGGATATGAGATGATAAAATTTAAATACCACTGTTTAAAAATAAATTTTCTACGGCAATGGATTTATAGATTTTAATCAGTTTCTGAAATAAAAGATAACTGGAGGATTTGATAAATACATACAAAAATTTTTTAAAGATAGAAATGCCAATGATTGGTGAAAGTAGATTATTTTGTTATAAGATTCAATCTTATAATGGTGAAGGCTCTAATTTTGAATCGTATTGTTACGAATTTTGTGTAAAAGATTAATGTATGGATGTGTGATAGTTTTATATTACTCTGTTGTGTTTATTTTATGTTAAAATTGTAATATTCACCAGCAACTCCGTTCCTTACATAATAATCTCGATTCAATGGAAACTTGAATAAATCTTGGTGATAGAGCCAAGTTGGCATCATTTTTGGCGACCTTGGTGACCATTTTTGGCGAGTTCACTACCATATGTATTCTTTTGGAAATTACGGAAGAAATCTACTGATATCATGATCTACGTCACAAGGGGATTTTTTTCTAAAGTTCTCTGTGTGGCCTATAAATATGGAGTCGCTCTCCAAAACTATGTTAGTCTTGTTTTAATCATTGACGAGTTAGTATTGATTTGACTGTGAAGAGTCGACTAGCTGTTAGTTATTACTTCGGCTCTAGAGTAGGACAAGCGAGTGCTTGTGAATAATCCTTAACATATTTGTATTTTATACACTGATAGTTGTGTCTGAACTGATTAGTGTGAAAGCCTTGTGTTGTGAGATTTATTCTGTGAATATAGCAACTCTATTTCAAGGATCATATTTTATATAAATTTCCATCGATTCTGATGAACTGTCCTGCTCTTTACGAATGATTACATAAAATCATCTAATCCCTATCTATGTAACAGTATATACCTCAAGTATCCTCCTAGTGTTGTCAAACATGTTTTGAAAACTTTCTAAGAAAATAGTACATGTGCTTTTGTTGAAAGGTGGCTAAGAATAAAGTAAAAGAAATTAAATAATAATATTTAATTTATAAACTTGTTTACAAAGCACTTAACGTTTCATTATTTATTTATTTCAGCAAATGCTCTGAGAAATAAAAAAAAAGAGATTTCCTTTCAATCAAATTAAATTTCTTAGTCATCGAATTTATTTAAAAGGGTTAAACAATGGTAAAGGGCTAATCATGGTTTAATCATTAGTACCATAATTCTTAAAACATTATACAATTGTTCATAAAAGCTTAGAAAAATGCAATAAATAAATAAATTTCTGCTAACTTTTATTTCCGTTTTCTACAAAGTTATAATAAATAAATGCTATGGAATGGGAATATTCCAAGAGAAAAAGAGAAGTAAGTTTACGATTTTACTATTCCCATGATATTAGAAAATTTTCGAATAGCAGTTATGTTCATGTTACTAAGAGAAACAGAATAAGGGAAAGCTTTCAGAATTTAGTATTAAAATGAGATTTGTATCTCAGCAAATGTTATCTATTTCTCAAGAGGTATTCGTACAAATAAGCTATTAGTATAAAATTTCCCTAACCAGTAAAATGAGTAAACCTGGGGAATAATAATCATATTTTATCTGTGAAAAGAGTGCTTATGAGAAAATTGCTGTTGAAAATATCATATAAAGCTATTATCAAGTGAGTAATTTTTGTTATTTATAATCATGAAAGTTTAATGTTTAATAGGAAAAAAAATCAGCTTTAACTTAACAATAACAAAAAACACAAATAATAGTATCGATAGATTAATTCTTTAAAACAATATATATCCGTTGAACATTTAACGGGAAGTTATCGGTTGAAGTACTTTTACAGGTTAATTGAGTTAGTATGGGATGGAATAATAAATGCAGATTCAAAGTCCCAATGCATTAAAAAGCTATTGTGATTAGAATATTCATAAAATATATAATGTTTTGGCCGAATAATTTATACGGAATATTAAACAATGCGTATATATTTTTATTCAGTAAAATATATTGAAAATATTTAAGGTCTAAGAAACAATGTATTCTGACTAAACACTTTATTTAAATATGCCAAATAGTATTTTTATCTGTTTGCTAAAGATTTTACAGGTAAATTAGTATATGAAATATTAATTTAATTAAAATCGTCAATTTATTTTATTTTACAGTGGTTTAAATCAAGAAATGTGCTATATTCTTGCGGGAAAAAAATTGCAAATACGTAGTTCTAACAAAACTTTGTCGTGAATTCACAATATCCCCAAGTGTTGATTGCAAACTTTATTTCTGAGTAAAGTAAACACAATGGCCTATGCTAAGGAAATGTTTAAAATAAATTTACTTAAAAAAAAACTCTTCTAATTTAAGTTATGCATATGTTACCGTTAATGTATATAATTCAGTTATTCCATAGAATAAATAGGTATTTCATGAAATAACTAGATAAGTCAGTTTAAGTATAATATAGATGAAAAATTTCATATATATTTTACCTAGTTATTCTCTGAAATAACTATACAAGTCAGTTTAAGTATAATATAGATGAAAAATTTCATACTTTACCCAGTTATTCTCTGAAATAACTAGATTATCCTATAAAATAACTATTGATAGACCTTTAAGGAGTGAAAAATAAACAGTTTCAAATTTATTTTATTAAATAAATGATCATAAATAGCTAAAACCTCCTGAAAAACTGAAAAATACATTTTATCCCAATTTCGGATGAATAATTGATAAATAAAGGTGAGAAGCAGATGATATAATTTATTAATTGATTTTATTACTAACATTAGTTAAACAAAAAGGGGAAAAAATGTTTTTTGTATCTGTTACCGGCGCAACCAACTTTTCTACTCCTTGAACTTCAAGGATACCGCTGGAGTAATCAATGATACTTTTTACATGGTACTTTTTTCTGGACTGTTTTAACACTTTTTTTCTTATTTCTGATATCAAAGTTAATAATTTTTCAAGAGTAAGTGATTTTAATATCTCGTATTGAATCTTTCTTACTTACAAATTAGTCTTATATTCTTACAAAAGTTATTGTTTGAAAGCACGTTGCAAAAATATTTGTTAATTATCCTAAACAGCGTTTCTCATACTGTGGGGCGTGCCTTCCTAGAGGAGTGTGATAACTCTGCGAGGGGGACGCGAGCATATTGAAAAGTCGAAAACAAAAGAATTATTTAAAAAATTATTAATTTACTGAAAAAAACAAGCAAAATACATTCCGACATAATAAAAATTAAATTACACAATTACATTGATATAATACACTTATAAATATATCAGTACTGCGTTATGTATTTTATAATTAACAATACTAAGTTAAGAACAGGTTTAATAATTACCAATGACACCATGGTCTTGTCATATAAAAATTATATGTAAGCATTAACACTTATCTTGATAATTTGTACGGTTTATAATTAAGCCCTTAAAGGTCGACTAAAAATTACACGATTCGTTCCCCTGCCACCATTTAACACGTAGCAAAGCGTAAGCGGTGTATTGAAGGGGGGGGGGAGGAATGAATAAGAAAATCCTCTGAAATAAGAAAATTCTTCTCAAACACTGTCAGGGTCCAAGTATTTCATTTCAAAGCCTTTGAAATAGTTTTATGGATATCAATGCACAGAAAAGATCGTACTTCGGAAAGACGAATATATACGTCTGGGGCAATTGACACTTTGGCTCAGCGAGACGTTTATATACGCCAGTGGCACTTAAGACATTAAAGCTGTAATGTAATTTTAGCATTAAAGAATAGTATTATTGAATTCAATATATTTTTATTCTGTGGGAAGAAGGCGCGATCAAAATTATGATTGAATATTGGTCGCAAACATTGAGAATTTGAGAAGCACTGATCCAAAATGTAAAACGCTAACAAATATACACCACCTAAATTCTACGTTTCAAAGAAACGGAATGCAACGTACACACACTCACGTCATTACAAAGCAGCTACAAGCTGTTCAAAACTGTTTAAAAGCAGTAGAGTTGGTTCAAAGAATTTCGAGTCCTATATTTTATACTTTAACGATCAAGTATTAATTCTATAAAAATATCTAGCTAAATCGTAGAATTCAATAAATGTTATATACTTTAACTGACATGTCCAGTTATTTAATGAAATGCCTAGTTTTTCAATTAAATAACGGATTTCACACTTTAACGATAACATGTGAAAGAAAATGAGAGTTATATTACATACAAAACAATACATTGTTGAAATAATTCTAGGTAAAAAATAATCAAATGTTTTTCCTCGTGTAATATATGGCTTTCACTTTTTATATAGAAACGGAATGTAACAAGATAGGCTCACTTAGAAGTTTATTCCAAAATTTATTGCTCACTCTTCTACTTGACCACTCTTCTTTCTATTCTCTTCTAACGATATTCCTGTAGATTCTCCTCCCTTTTAGCCATAAGAGAGTCCATAACGAGCAGTTAGGGAATAGATGAAGTGGTCAAATCTTTCCAGAAATGACCCTCGGTCTTTTAGAGGACCATTAACGAATGTCGGGGTAGAGATTTACTTTTTTCTCCTCATCCTAATTGATTCTATGTCTGATAGCTGAAAGAGCTAATATTTTGTTTCCTCTCTTAATTCGATTATATATTACCATTTATTTCGTATACCCTTTCTTTTGAAGAAGGAAATGAACTGAATTTATTAAGGTATCCGAACACGTTCGGAGTACTTTTTAACAAAATAGCATACTAAAACATTATAAATGCTCTTTTACGACTCAATACCAATAAATATTACTATATTTAACTATCAAAATTTAAAATAAACTACCTGAATTTTACAAAAATCACAAATATAAGTGAAATTTTAGCAATATTTTTGAAAAACTTCAAAGCAGTTAGAGAAAAAAGTGATAAACATATATTAGTAAAAGTATTACGAAAACAAATTAGATGCATTTATCTAGAAAATGTACTAAAATTTTAATTTTTTATTAAAATTTGAAAATTTTAGAGCTGATTGAGTAAACATTATAAGAAATATGACATTTTTTATGAGACCATTATTTAAATAACAAGCCATAACTCAAAAAGTATTCATACAATAACAAATATTTTAGTGCATTCTCTAGAAAATAAGGTAAATATCAGGTTTAAAAGGTTTTATAGAAATACATTAATAATATTTTGAGTTATTAGGCTCGCCATGATAGATTTTGAGCAATTTAAATGCCCACTTCTGGTAGATCAAAACCCCACTTCCGGTTTTTCTAACTTTATAAAATTGATTGTAACCTGGCCTCTAGGTAGTGTAGAAGCAAAATAAAGTATATTTCGTAAAGTCAAAAGATAGCTCTATTCAATAAAATAAAAAACAAAAATATCTGTCTTGACTGAATTTGGTCATTTTCAACGTGTTCGGATACCTTAACTAGAAATTAGTCATAAAATAATAAATATCTGATGCTATTAATTTATATATAGATTTACACAGATTTGTCATGAATAGTTATAAAAGTCGTATATTAAAATGATGTTACAATTTGTGTTATGCATAAAAAGGATAACCTTTTCCTAGCGAAACTATATCTCTCATTTCAAGAGATTATTTTTTCTTTATTAGTAATTTTTGGAGTACATCAAATATGGTGTTTGTCCTCCACGCGGGACCAATCAAGACACTTTTAAAACCTAAGGTACACGACTGCTTGCGCGTCAACATTTTTTTTTAAAAAAATGAAGATATTGGGATTTTTCTGTGGTTTTTAGATTTGTTTAGTACATTTTAAGGAAAATGTGCTAAAATTCAGAAAAGAAAAAGAAATTATCATTACTAAAATGAAAAAAATTGGATAAAAATTTACAAAAAATACCATAAACCACTTTGGTACCACTTCTGTACCAAAAGTTTATGAACAAATTTTAATTTTTTCAATTATGATATGTTGCTATGTTATTCATTTCTGACATGACCTTCAGAATAAGAGATTTTAATTTTTACAAAAACTAGAGCAATTTATCTTAGTCATTATATGAAATTGCTTAAAAAACAGTGATTATGTTAACACAAGAGACTGTACATTTTGTAATAAAACAGTGTTTGATAAATCTGAAGCTTAAAACACTTCTATTATTATACAGAATAAGAACAAAAAATTTCAGATAATTATTTTCAAAACTCTTTCAGCAATCGCAGTCCCCGTTTGATAATTTTCAAAAAACACATTATGAGTGAAACGCGTTTTAAAGTATGACATCTTGCTTAAAGTAATGGCATCTTCTTTTACTAAAACACTTGCTATTTTTGTGCTGGTGAACGGAAAATAATAAACTAGGTATTTTTATAAAATTAATAATATGACCTATAAAATAAAATCATAAAAAAAATCTTGTAAATTTTTGGCAAAATTCACAATTTTAGGGTAGTCGAATACCTTAACTTTAATGTAGTGTTAAAACATTTTACCGTATGCCAGCACCTTTGTGCGGTGAGAACCTCTCCTAGCAAGAGACAGTACAGCAACTAAACATTCCATGGAGCAAAAGATAAATACAGTCGATGGCGTTTTTAAAAGGCATGACTTGTAAAACTAATTATTTTACATAAAATACACATAAAATAGAAATTGTAAATAATACTAAGAATTAAATAGAAATTAAGGAAAACATATAAATGAACATACAAAGCACATTAATAATAAAAATACAATTTGAGTAATAATAAAAATAGTTTGAATAATAAAAAAATACTGTTTGAATAATAATAAGAAATACAGTTTGAATAATAATAAAAAATACAGTTTGAATAATAATGAAAATACAATTGAATAATAGAAGAATATTGTTACGTAGATCGGGGTTCGAGGATTTTATGCAAAATCAGTCGTAAATAACAAGGCAATTCTTTAAGAGCGATGGGTATTTATTGTCGAAAATCAATCCCTGAAAATACAGGAATCAACACCAAAATTCGCAGAATAATTAACAGAAGGATTTCAGACCTTCAACAGCACTCAGACACAATAAGCAGTGTCTAAAATTCACGTATGTAAATGACTATTCACAAGCACAGCCGAGCTTATCAAATTCAAGGCAAGTCTTCAATCGCTAATAAAACAGTGCTCACTACTCGCTGGTTAAAATCAGTCTGACCGTTCGGCGAGTCTCTCTTCTCTATTTATAGCAGAGGCCGAAATTTCTGGAAAGATGCGCTCGTGCCACAGGTCGTGAAATTAGTGGATTTCTCTACTAATTTCTAGAAGAATCCAGAGGGTCCCGAACTCGCCAAAAGGTGAATCGCCAATTTGGCTCTATCGCCAATATTTCGCCAAGTTCCCATTGAATCGCCATTATAACGTAAGGGACGGCATTGCTTGTGAATATTACAATTTTATCATGAAATAAATATAGCATAGAGTAATATAAAGGCATTGCACATCCAAATACAAATTATTTAAATTATTTTATACAAAATTCGTAACAATATAATTCCATCCAAACAGTATTTACTTTCCAACAATTCTTATGAACAGGAGGTATTGTATTTTAAAATTTCCCTTTAACCATATTTACACATTTTTTCCCCTTATCATTTTTGCTTATGGTGTTTTTTTTAATTGTAAAATCTGTTTTGATCTTCCTAAAAATGAATTCAAAAGTAGCTATTTTGGAGGATAAATTTTGTATTACTTAGGCTGTAATATAAATCAATCTATTTATAATCTTTTTCATTTCAATTTTTTTCCATAAATTATCTATATCTAAATCACACATTATATAATACGTATTATTTATAAAACACATTTTGTATTCTTATTTTTGAATTTTACATCAAATACCATTTATGCGAAGTATTAATTAAGAATATAAATTTTGTATTTTCGATTTTTTTTTCTTTTAACGCCAGATTAAACAATTTCAAAGAATTTTGAAAAGCGTGAGATAAAATTAAGCCCTGAATATGATGATAGTTATATATGAAGGAGCACGGGAATTTTGACATTTAATTTTTATAATTTTTTTCTTGTGATTACAAAACCTGATAAGTTTCTAAGAAGCTTAATTTTTTCAAAATTTTTTCCAAGTGAATGTTTGTAGGTGTGAAAGCTCCTTATTTACACAATAATATTGTAATAAAACATGAAATATCCCTACGTAAATTAAGTGGAGATTTAAAATTTTACTGAAATTAAATTCTATTTGCTTCAGTGTATTAGTGAAGGTTAGAATTGAAAGCATTTTAGAGAATACCCCCTGCTGACCCTTGGCATTTTGGGGAAAAACCTCGTTGGTGTCACCAACTTAATATTCCTAAGTATCAGCAGACGGCTCTGTCGCGCTTTTTTAGTGGCCACATCAAGTCTGACTTTTCAACACGGCCGGAAAGTCTTTTTTCCCCAGAATGTCCTAAGTGTGAGGCTGATCAGGCCTCTCCCAGTCATATTCTGAATTTTTTGAGTTTTTCATATGACGAGGTTTTAGGAAATCCTTCCTTATTTCTGGATTTTTTGGAGATTTTTGGTTTTATGGAGATGGTGTAGCTGAGCTACACCATCTCCAAAAATGTTCAAACACAGTCCCATATTATAGTATCTAATAATATTTATTTAATTCTTGAGATAACAGCAATTACGCTGAAATAAATATATTCAGTTTTCCTTATCGGTTATGTGCAGATCCTTATTTTGCTTAAGTTCTTACTTCAGCCAAAACTGCGATGCAAAATAATGTAAGATACTACTTATTATATTTAACTCTGTCTCAGTAGAGTGGTTGGGAAATTAAATGAATGCCATAAATAATCTGGTTTTACTCACCTATTGCAGCTGAAAAATTCCAGATTTATCATGAAGCAATGCAAATTTATGTAGCACGGCACTTATGAACATTAATTTCTACTATCTACATAATTTTAAATTATATTACCTTTGCATCTTAAGGTATCCGACTACTTGCGACAACTTTTTTTCTTAAAAAAAATATGTAGATATGGGTATTTTTCTGTTGTGGGTATTGTTCTATTCTGTTCTGTTCCGTTGGGATTGTTTTGTTGTGTTTTCTGTGTGTGGAGATATGGGTATTTATGTGTTTTGTTAGTTATTTTATTACTGAAATGGGGAAAAATGGGTAAAAATTGACAAAAAATAACATTAACGCGGCCCATTCTGTACCAAAAGATTATGAACAGATTTTCAATTCTGATGTGTTGCTATGTTATTCATCTTTGATATGACCTTCATGATAAGAGGTATTTTAACTTTTACAAAAACTAGAGCACTTTATTTTAGTTATTACATGAACTTGCTTAAAAAAACAGTGGTTATATTCACATAAGGGGCTGTAAATTTTGAAATAAAACAGTTATTGCACTTCTATCGTACAAAAAAAAATTTAATTATTTTCAAAACTTTTTTTAGAAAGCGCTGGCCCCTTTTGAGTATTTTCAACAAAAAAATACATTTCGAATAAAACGCTTTTTGAAGTATGACATCTCGCTTAAAGTAATAGCATCTGCTTTAATTAAAACACTTGTAGTTTTTGTTCTAATGAACGGAAAACAATAAACTTGGTAATTTTATAAAGCTAATAAGATGGCCTATAAAATAAAATCATAAAACAATTTTTGGCACAATTCACAATTTTAGGGTAGTCGGATACCTTAAAAGTAACGACCTCTCGTTAACAGGACAGATATCATACTTAAAAGTCTCAGTTTTTGAGCTAAAAAGAAGTAAAATAAAATCCCAAATACTATTGGTTTTGAAAAACTATAGCAACTCCTAAGGGTCAAGAACCTTTATCACCCTTTTTTCTTTTTCTCGTTTCCTGTTCCTTTTCCAATATTAAATTCTTACAATCATCTCAATTACAATGTCTGAACGTGTATTATTCTTTGGTCACTTGAACAAATTTCCGATTTTGTTATTTTCTACTTCCATTTATTTTTTCATATATATACGGTTACAGTCTGAGGGTGCACTCTCAATTTCTTCTTCATCCATAACAGTGTCCATAATGAACAGTTAGAAAGTAGACGAATCGGTCAAATGGTTTCCCGAACGATCTTCAGTCGTTAGGATGACCGGTGATAGATAACAGCTATATGGGGGTTTGTTCTCCTAATTGGAACATAAGAGATGTCTGGGTGAAATAGAGGTTAATATTTTTCTCGAATGACTTGTACTTCATCCTGGTGATGTGAAAAATAATAATCCTTTTCTTACCGCCAGTAAAAGCAAAACACTTCGAATTTAGCTTAAAAACATAATCTGCATTATAAAAATAATCTATTTCCTTTATATTACACAAATAATAAAATGTTTTCACAATATAAAAAATTAATATGAATTTCTCATCAATTTCAAACATTGTACGTTTACTTTCAAGTGTAAATAAAAAGAAAAATAGAGCTCTGTCTTACCTGATGAAATGCACAAGTTTCCAAAGATTTCTTGTCTAAATAGCTATAATTTAATATTAATTAGAAATTGTTAAAAATGCATTAAATGCAAAAATCAAAATTCCTAAAAAATCAAGACAGAGTTACTTGTATTATTTATAACTGCACATTATTTAGTTCGCGTATGTCATGTTTTAAATGCTTATACATATCTATCTATGTATATATATAATTTTTGATACTATGTTACTCTTGAAATTTGTGAAACAATTCGATCTAACTTTAATTTTACATTTTTTTAAGCAATATTTTATTATTTTCTGTAGTTTTAGTACATGTTGCTGGACCACACTCATTTTTTTAAAAATATTTATGATGAGTTGTATAACGCTTAAGTAAACTTGTATTTTTTGTGTTAGCATCTTATATATAGACGCAATTTATATTTTTGTTTTAATTATAATTATAATAATGATTTTTTACAACATTTCAATAATGTATATATTTTGACATACATAAAGAGAAAATACTTTCAAGCTTTCAGTTGTTTTATTAGTGTAACCTCTCATTGAAATTCTACGCATTTTAGTTATGTTTATAGTTTTCACAGAAATATAACTCTCTCTCAAATATAATCATTTTGGGTGTATAAGATTTATTCTGTATTGTGAGTAAGCCTTTTTTATACCTATATTTCGAAAGATTATTTTTATATATAGTCTAGACGAAAACTTTTCAATATTTTCGAATAGTTTCAAAAGTTTGCATTTGATTGGAATATTTTAAAATATATCGTGCAGAACAAAATAGGAATGTACTTTCAAATGTTCAAATATTATCTTAGCTTTAAGATGAATGCGAAACTTTTCTTTCAACCTTTATTTTGAATAACTTTTTAGTTCCAACATTATCATTTCTTACAAAGACAAACTTTTTCAAGACATAGTATGTAAAATAAGAAAGTAAGTTTGTTGGTACTTTTCTGTTTTGCCTGCGCAAATCTCGCCAATCAACATACAATATACATAGCAAATGAAGAGCGACAGATGGAGGCATTGGCATGACTCTTGTTTAATATAGCCCTTTGAAAAGTTGTAAGAGATTCAAAGTTCAATATTAGAGGAAGTATTTTTAATAAGTAAGTTCAAATGCTGGCGTATATGCTGATGGCATTGACATTACTGCCCGAACCACACCAGGTCTTAGACAGGCATTTGTGGCATAAGAACGAAGCGCTAAAAGGAATAACTTATCTTTAAACAAGAGAAAAAAACTAAACATTTACCTTGTTTAAAGTCTAATTTACAACTTAGTCACATAGAAATTAGAAATTAAAAATTTGAAAATGTTAACAGTATTACTTGTTTGGGACTGAGAAAAATAATAAAAATGAGCTAGCCGCCAAAATTTATAAAAGAAACGTTGCTGCAAAGAGATGTTTTTATGTCGTGAAGAGTCATTTAAAATTCAGCTATCTCAAATTAAGAAATAAATTGCGTTTTTTACAAAAGTCTTATAATAATAATATCTGTCCTGATTTATTCATCAGAGACTTAGACTTAGACTTTACGTGATGAGGAAGCTTTGGGAATTTTCGAGAGAAATATCTTGTGTTGCATTCTTGGTGGGATCCAAGTAAATGGATCATGAAGAAGATCTAACTTAGAACTCTACAACATTTACAAACAACCTGATCTAGTCAAATTTGTCAAATTACAGAGACTTAAATGGGCTGGTCATCTGGCTAGAATGAATGAAGATGGTTGCTGCAAGAAAATCTTTCTGGCAAAGCCCATGGGAAATAGACCTTGAGGCAGATCCCTGCTATGTAGGATTGACTGTCTCGAAAAAGATCTAAATATTATGAAGGTCTAAAACTAGAAACCAGTCGCCGAAAATAGAGTTGCCCGGAGAAAACTTCTGGAGGTCAGGACCCACCCAGTGCTGTCGAGCCATTGAAGAAGGAATACTGCTAATTTTGTTTTATATCAAAAATATTACTCATAAGTTGTTCATATGCATATTTAGTTCTATGTAGCTTATATAAGTAATGTACTTCTTAATGTATTTATCTGTATAATTATTTAATCTTTCATATCATAGCAAAAATACTCTAATTCCTTATCTTAGAAATACTAATTTTCTTCAAAACTTTTTCGTTTAGTTGTTTAGTTTTTTTTTTTGCATTGTTTTCAATAAAGACATACTGAGTGCCAAGGGCTAAAATAGTTGAATACTCTTTTATAGAAAATAATAAAAATTTTGATAAAAATCTATTTTTATTAACGAATTTACTAAAATCGATACTTGCACAAATCAATAAACGAAACTTTATTAAATAAATTTATTTTTCATCTTTTTGGCAGATGAACTATTTGATCATAAGTAATCCAATAAGACTATAGAAATCTAATGACATGATCATTTTACTCTCGGCAGCTAAAATATATATTTGCAGGTAAAAATATATAGTGTGTTTTGACACATCGGTTCTAATAATTTTTCCTCGACAAATATTATGATTCATTATTGATAATTATGTTTAATTAGAAATTCGAATCATTCAAAGATGATATATTTAGTCAAACTTTTGTTATATGCTGTTACATTAGTCTTTAAAGGTCATTCATTGGGAACCACGAGCTTCATATGCTTGCAATATAGTGTTATGATATTATTACAGTTATATAGATAGAAATAACTCATAACATCAATCCAGCCTTTCTCAAACTGTGGGGTGCGCTCCCCTAGGGAGGTGTGATAACAATAGTCAGGGGTGTGAGAATATTGAAAAGTCAAAAACAAAAGATTATATTAAAAGAAAAATATTAATTTATTAAAAGTAAACAAAATACATTCTGACTAAAATTTTTTAAAAAAATTTTTACACTGATATAATACACTTATAAGTGTATCAGCACTGCACAATGTATTTTGTAATTAATTTAACAATACTAAGTTAAGAACAAGCATAATAATTACCAGTAACCCTGTGATGTTCGGCTATGCCTATTTCCCTCTAATCCCCCTTGTCAACTTTCGGGCCCAACTAGAAGTGGGAGCAACTAATTAATCAGAAGACATGATTCACTAAAATTACCACACTTTGGATATCTTCAATTCTCACTTTAATAATCTTAGATTCGCACTTCAATAACTCATGATCCTCCCTTCACTTACTCTCGATCCACACATCACTAACCCTCAAAACTCGCGTATGCAGAATTTATATAATAAACTTAATTTGCATAATCACGTTTTCTTATCTTCGGTGAAATTTGGTTGAGTAAAATATTTCCCTAAAAGAGTCGCCAAGGTGTTAGTGGAAAGAACCGTATAGATCCGTAACAGCCCCACGGGATTGTCATATGTAAAATTATATGCACAAATTAACACTTATATTAAAAATTTGTATGGTTTATAACTTATTCCTTGCCGATTGAAAAGTACGCAATTCGCTCCCCAATGCCTCCTTTTTCCACGTAGGTGAGCGTATGCGATATATTAGGGGGGGGGATGAATAAATAAGAAAATCCTCTTATAAAAATAAATCCTTCTCAAACGCATTCCGAAGCCTTCGAAATATTTTTATGAATAGTAGTGCACAGAAGAGATCGTACTTCGGAAATACGTATATATACGCTCGGAGCAATTAACGCTTTGGCTGACTGAGACGTTTATATACGTTGGTGGCAAATGAGAGGTTAAAATCGTATTGAAGCTTTAGCGTCAAAGTATAGTATTATTGTATAGAGGGGGCTGAATGAAACTTATGATTGAATATTGTGTCGCAAGTATTGAAAGTTTGAGAACCACTGCATTAAAATCAATCCATTCAACAGCATACTGTATAAATTCTGTTATATACTACACAATTATGAGGGGTGTATGATAATAAAAGTGTAGGTTACTAAGTGTAGCTGTTACTTAAACTGTGCATGTGCAAGATTATCACCTTCTAACGTCTATTCCCGTTAATTCTTGAAATAGCACAATCTAGATTATTGCTTTATTCAAGCGTTTTTAATTTCCCTGAAGCAAATGTCACATCAAACCAAACTGTTGTTGACAGAGATGAATTGAGAGATTTTGCACCTTCTGTACAGTCCATAGCTAGGTATTTTGGGTATTTATTTATTAGAGCCTTTAAAGAGTATTTGACATGGAAGTGTTTTCGGATCATCAGGATTTGCAAGGTGCTATTGTGGTTACTTCAAGCAACATGAAACTGCCACGGTAGCCTAACAGTCATTGTCACTAGCGCGTGGTTGGTGTGTTAAGAGCGAGTCAATTGTGATGGACGTTAAATCTGTTGGAGCTGAATGTGGCGTAGTGTGGAAAGGATGGTGATAGTCCAGTTGTTGTTCTTTTCACTTAACGGTAATTTGAAATTACGAGGTCCGTTGTCAATAGCCTTCGTGTTTATTTATAGTGCTGCTTTAATAAGTTCTCACACATTCAAGTAACGTGAAAAGCAGCTGTTTCATGAAACTATATTCAAACAACTATCTTGTCAGAATACGTTTGGGATTGTGCACGGAGACTACTCAAAGAAATAAACAAACACTTGTAGTTCTTGCGTAATGCATTGTGTATTTTCTTTATATTTTTAAGTATTTTTGAAGTTTCGTCTTGTATCATTGTTGCGATCCTGTGGTCTCTGGTGAAGTAAGAAATACAGTACACAATGAGCCATCGTACTAATTATAATAGCTTTGTTTTATTTATCCATTTACTATCAAGAGGTGTCATAAACTGAGATAGTGGTCAACTTAATCACCAGTCTAAATTTCTAAGACAAATAATTCGATCACTTATCTTGCTTATGTTCCCATGTAATAGTACTAGTCAGGGTTTGACCGATATCCTATGATGAATCAGTCAAAAGATTCTCTTCATGAATTCCGAAGACTTCACAAATCAACCTTGATAATCTCACTTCAATAGAAGTTGAACGACTAATTCGTGCAATCACTTCACTAGAGTTTAAATAGCACTCAAATTATTACACAGCACGGTTTTTCTACGGGAATCAATTTTATAAACATACAACAGTTAAGAAATATTTTTCTCCAGAGGATAAGTTAAAGGTTCGGATAGAACCCGACACAGCTTTATCATTGAATTAGTTTCAAACGAAACGAATTTCGCATCCCTTCAGTACACTTGCTTAAATTACTTCACACACAGTAAATTTGGTAAAAATAAAAGAAAATTATTAAATAAATAAAAAGTTAAAGTTATATTTTCAATAAATTATTTAAAAAATTAAATCTAATAACAAAACTCTCAAATAATTTCTACATTTTTGTTTTTACTCAAAAAGCAAAAACGAAGCATTACATTAGCAAATATGGAAAAAATACGATGTTCATTTCATCATCATCCGGATTTCACTTTGTTAGTTGAAGTCTGCTTACTCACGACCTGTAATTAAGAAACATGGTCATCGTTTTGACTGATGAGAAGTCATACGTTGAGCGATCGAGATCCGTAATTCGGAATTTTGACGAGAAAATTAATTCGACTTCACAGTTGTGTATTATGAAGGAATGTTTGGGGGATTTTAAATTGTACATTTGAGATTGTATTGAAATATCCAGTTGTGTGTGCATTATGAAGGAATGTTTAGTTGCATTTAAAATGTACGCATTTGAGATTGTGTACAATATCCATTTATCTACATTTTCTTGAATCAGATAAATCTTCAGCTTTGATAAAAAGAAAACTTTATTTCAGTGTTTTACTTGCAAGAATATATTAACAGATTTCTAAAAGATATGTCTCTATGCTTTCTTTCGATCAAATTTATTGGTGTATATCCTCATTTTTTAAAAGAAATTTAAATTCACAATGTTGAGAAGATTTTTTTCTAATTAAAGTAACAATCTACTGAATATTTTTTATATTAAAATATCAAAAGATTATCTTTTTATAACTCATGTACCAGTATTATCGATAAGGTAAATATTGCATGAAGTAGAAATCGAAATCGCATTCACCTTTTAAATTGGGGGAAACAATGAATGAATAAATAAATCCTTTTTTATGGAAATATCTTATATATTTTAAGACGCATTTATTTTGTTTTCTATGTGTAGATAAATATGTTTTTAGTACACAATTATGCCCAAGATTTATAAATTGTTTAAATTGCTAATTTCAAAAATAAGTCTTATAAAATCTGAATTTTAAGCTAAAATAAAATTACCAGTATAAAATTAATGTGCGAAAACACGATCCTACATCAGAATGTATAGCTTTGCATAAATGTACAGGAATAACATGTTTCAAGGTAGGAACTAGAGTTTCTAGCGTTTTTACGATGTTACAAAATGGAAATACAATGCTATAATTTCATATAGTTAACAGTTTAGAACTATTATTCAAATCAACTTTAAAATTGTGAGAATCGTTTAATATCACGCTAAAACAATCGAATGTTAAAGCACTTCTAAAGAATTATATAATAAATGTACAAAATTCCATTGATGAGGGTTTGAGCTATTGCTTTTCAAAGCTTGATTTTTTTTTAAATTCCAGTTTTTTTTAAAACACGTTTAATATTAGCATTTCAAAAACAAAACAATTTTTAAGCAAGTATTTTATTAATAACATGATTTATATCGTTTGCTCACTTTTAGACATTCGTAGACAAAGACAGTTTAGTAAGGGAAGACATTAAATATTTTAACTTCATAAGGAAGGAAATAAATATTATTGAAAAGGATCATCTAGTAAAGTACGAGTTTGGTTTTAAAATCTGTCACTGAATTCTAGCGCCACTGAAATCCACCGTGTACAGGAGTTGACGAATCGTTAATCTGGCACAAGACTCAAATTTCTCTCGTGTCTTGGTATGAAAGTTAGGGGGTGCCAGGTCAGGTATCATCCTCATCATTTGAGTGTGGTTCAAAATTACGAGGTCTGTTGTTAATTTTCTTCTTGTTGCTTTACAGTGCAACTTAAATAAAAACGAAGTAATCAATCAATGAATCTGAACTGCTTGCCATATATCTAAATTACTTTGCAGACGAAAAGATATATTCTTTCTCACTTATTTTCCAAAGAAATAAAACTTCCCACTGTTCAACAGGTGAGAAACACCTTATTTTGTTACTTTAGCAACTAATCAGTGGTGAAAAAAAGCGACAGAAGGTTCATTGCTGAAAATTCCGCCCTGAATAACATTTTTTCCCCTGAAGATTAATAACCACCTAAAAGTTCATACTAAAAACATTAAAAATATTAAGAAATTCTACTAAAATTTTAAGTGAGCGTATTATTCAGTTGTTGTATAAAAATTATTCATTAGAAACCAATTTTCTTTTTATCATTTGAATCCAATCTCAAATAAAAATATAACAAGTAATATATAAAAAAATTTAAGTCAATTCCTACTTTAAATGGAGGAAAAGAAAGTAATTTATTAACGATTGAAAAGTTGAACAAGATATATATATATATGTATATATATATATATATTGATAAAGAGATACAGGTCAATTTTTATTCCCTTATGGTTAGTATTCCTTCATGTAAGTTTTTGCTTATAATTTCCGTAACAAAATTGTTTATATATTCATCTTTGTGTAAGAAATCTTTCCTTTCATATTTTAATTTTTTTTTTATTTTTCTGTCTGTTGCAAAATACACGTGTTAGTTTTAGGCCTAACATTCAATATGGCTCTGTTTTTTTCTATTATGTCAAAAATTTCTGCTGTAGGGGGAAGGCGGATCCATAAAGTGTACTTAACCCTAAATTTCTGCCTAATTTCTTCCATTTTAAAGTTCAAAATCTGTTTCCTGCTATACATACGTTTATTTAAATCTTGTACAATATAGATTCCCAACCTTTTCTTAAGTTATGTTTCTTAAAATCAGGTTTCTATCGTCTGGCTTTGTTAAATGATCGTTTAGTCACGTTTTTTTTTCAATCTATTGTACTATATTTATATATAGGGAGAGAGTGAACCAAAATAGTAGGAATTGAAAAAAGAGCATCATTTGTCTGTGACTGCATTGTTGTAACAATACACACACCCGGTTTGTCTGATTTGGCTGAAATACCGGTTTCGACTCCAACTTTTTCATTTTTTAACAGTTACATCGTAAAATAAAGGAGATGAATTTAAGTTGGCGTCGAAAACCGGTAATTAATTTAATTTAACTAATGGATTAATATTTGAAAAACTGTATTAACATCAAGTGTCATCCACTACAAGTTTTAAAAAATTATTTGAACTTGATTGGAGGAATAGAAAATATTTTATTAACGATAGAAAATTTGAACAAGATAAATATATAAATATATAGAGAAAGTGAGCTGATAGTAGGAATTGAAAAATCTGCATTGTTGAAGACTGAATATTCATTATAGTCATTCACAAAGTTCAAAGTTGCCAAAACTCAGCTGTCACTCCGCTATCGGTGGACCACAAGAAAGAAAAATCGCCCTGTCATTTCCCATTTCCTGAAAGGACAAGTCCACTTCATTTCTTCAACGTATCTCTAAGCGACGGAGGTGATGGAAGTTCCGAGTTATTCAGAACTACATTCAGAAATCTCGGCATTCCCTTTCAAAAGCAGTTCCCGGAAAATCAATAAGTGGTTGACGCTTTTCAAAGTTTTGAAATATATTCTGACAGGTAAAAGTGATTCTGGGAAGGAAATTCACTTAAGAATAAAACTTGATATTCTCGAGTCAGAATTGTAAAAAAAGCTCAGAAATCTCAGAAATGTAAGCGATGGGGGAAAAAATGAGTGCCTCTTAAATATGAATTTACTGCTTGGTGGATAATTTGTATATATATGCTAAGGAATATATACTTAAAATCTATTAAGAAAAGGAAACTTATTCTGTAGCTAAATGTAAAAGGGTACGGTGATATTTTATTTCGATTTTAGCAAACGTTCTATAAATTTATATAATTTACTTTAAGGGGGCACATGAATTTTTGAAAAATGATCGATTTTGACTTTTTTATATTTTTTAAAAGTTCAAACATTTTTGCTTAAAAAGATACATGATATATTGAAATACAATAGTTACAAATATTGTTATTTATTTTTTAAAAGGAAGCGACTTTCCTTGACGCGTGACAGGCGCTCCTCGAGGAGCACCTGTCTTTCATCCTACTTAATTTTTCGATGACAGCACTATTTGTTTTGTCTACAATTAGTAGAACCTTTGTTTTACACATATATAAAACAATTTTTCTTTGAAGAAAGGAAAATACAACTGAACACAGTTATTTTTTTTTTCGTTTGCTTTGTTGTTAAATGGGATTATTTTTGCTTGAACTTGCTAATTGTGAATTATAATTTATTTATCCAGATTTTTTTTCTGTTTAATCCACGTTTTAAAATTAAATTATTTATTAGTATTTTATTAACGACAAAAATTATGGGGAGATCTAAAAAAATATTTAAAAAACTCAAAAATGTCGGCGTTCAAAAAATGAATGCTCAAAAGGCTCCAGCTATCACACCAGACAGCACAGAAACTATTATTCAAAGTGCTTCAAAACGAAAACTTATTTCAAACAACAGTTTATATGAAGATATGGAAGGAAGCAATGTAAAAAAATGTTTTAATAGAATTAAATTTATTGAATAAAACTTTATTGAACTTTGCTGTTTGAGAAAACTGTGGCCATTCCATCTCATTGGAGGCTTCTAAAAGAGTTGAAAATGTGTATTACATAGAACTTTGTTGTAGTTTTTGCGCAAAAAAACATGGTTTCCATACGTCAACTAAATTGAAGAATAAAATAAACTTTTCCACTCAAATATCAGATTGTTATTTGCTTTCAGATATACTGGAAGAGGTCGTTCAGCTGTAGAAACATACTGTGGACTTATGAACTTGCCATCTCCACCTGAAAAAATTCGTACTTATACATACTTGTTGTTCAATTCTTCTAAATTAACCTGTGAAAAATCATTGAGAAATTCTGTTGAGGAGGCAACACGAATAGAAGGTAGCCGTGGCATCTCTGTTGCCTTAGATGGTTCATGGCAGAAAAGAGTGTACCAGTCCCTCAATGGTATTGTTACAGCTTCGAGTGTCCATACTGGAAAGGTTATTGACTTTGAAGTGTTTTCGAAACATTGTCGGTGCAAAGCTGCATTTAATTCTGTTCATGAACCACCCATGTATTGCCAACTATAGCGGAACAAGTGGAGGCATGGAAGTGAAAGGTGTAACGGCGATATTTGAAAGATCCGAAGCTCATTTTGGCATTCGTTACACAAAATATTTCGGCGATGGAGATTCTCAAGAGGTTTTGATCAATACTAGCCCTGAATCCTTATGACAGTCAAGTGGAAAAATTAGAGTGCATTGGGCCTATCCAAAAGCGTATGAGTACCCGTCTTTTGGATCTCAAAAGAAAAAACAGAGGAAAAATATTAAGCAATGGAAGAAGCCTAAGTGGACGCTACCGACTCGCCGACATTTTAATTTAAAAAATTCAGAGGTATTATGGTATGGTCATTAGAAACAATATCAATGATTTACACAACATGAGAACTGCTGTTTTGGGTTGTTTATTTCTATCTTTTGTCTACAAATGAGAGACCTCAATATGGTTTGTGTCCCTCGGGTACAAATTCATGGTGCAAGTTTGAGAAAGCAAAAGCTGAATTCAACGAAAAGCATTATGATCATAAAAAACATATCCATGTGCCATATTCCCTCATGAATGAAATTAAGCTAATTTTTGGAGATTTAGCTGACCCTAGATTATTAAAAAAATGTCTACATGGAAATACTCAAAACTCCAATGAGTCAGTTAATAATATCATATGGTCAGTCATTCCAAAATCTACGTTTGTGGAGTTAAAAACTCTAAAATTAGGGGTAAATATGGCAATTGCACAATTCAATATGGTCCATGTAGCCAAACTGATCATTGTAAATCTTTATGGTATTGAACCAGGTTTTAACTGTGTGTCATGTTTTAAAAAATTAGATACATGTGGGATTCGTGTAGCCTAACAAAAGCATCTTGAGATACAAAAAAAGGCTAGATTGCTAAAAATAATGAAAAAAAGAAAATTAGAAGAGTCTTTTGTAGAAGTAGAGGGCAAAGAAAATGTTTCATGTGCTTCTGGAAAGTATTAAAAAAGTAAATCGTAACAAAAATTACAAATTTTTACTTTAAAGCCTGTTTTCTCAAAATGCAATATTTTTCTCTTTATGTACTATTTTCTCAGAAACTAATTAGTGTAGGGTCCTCAAATTTTCAGTAAGTATATTTTCAATAAGTTTACACACTTTAATTTCGCGGATAAGATATATCTAGCAAACGGTTTTAGATAACGTCTTTTTAAACTAAATTTTAGGGGAGGGGGGAATTGGACATTTTTTAAAAAATTCTTAATTATTATAATTTTTAGTAAAAAGACAAAACCCTCCATTAAAGTCTTATTTATAGTACATATAACCCACTGTAAAAATTTCATCTATGAGAATCAAGTAGTTTCTGAGAAAAAGGTACATAAACTTACGAAATTTAACATGGGCTCATATGTAAGTGCCGGACAGCCTTAATACAATCCAATAAAAAATAATATGAAGATGATATAATGAAAAATATATACATGTAAGCTAAGTAGCCAAATTATTATAACAAACTCTTTAATACAATACTGGACCAGCTTTCGCCCTTAATGGTGCATGGATTCTTCTTTGTATTCTATGAATTGTTTTTAACTGATATGATGAGTTTGAGATTATATATGTATATATATATCAAGTGAAATGCACTTTTCAATGCCCTCAGATTGGATAGTACTGGATCCAGCTTCCAGATGCTGATTCTCAATTGTATAGAAAACTGGAGATTGTGCAAGACTACTAAGGAAGTTTAAGGTTTATATCATGCTCTTTGAATCATCTGGGGACAATGCCAGCTGTATCCCAGTGTGTATTTTTGTACGAAAGTATCCTTCTTTGACAGTTTACAACATTAATTTAAAATGAAGTACTTCATTTGTGATAAAAATATAAATAGTCTTGGGAAATCAGACGTCCTATTCCACACAAATTAAAGGACCCATCCAATGTAAAGAAACATCCACCAAAATAGAACAATGCCTCCACCAGCTTCAAAAACTTTGGCAATGCAAATGGGATCCATAGTTTCATTTTGTTTTCTCCATATTTGCAACCTGATGGTGTAATTGAAAACAGGATTCATTGGACCACATGACCTCCGTCCAGTCATCTACAGTCCAATCCTTGTGCTCCTTTGTGAACTGGAGACGACTGTTCTTTTTCAAGGCAAACAGTAGAGAGTTCAGAAAAGATTTTTGGCTACCACAGCCTATACAGTGTAATGCGTGGCGAACAGTTAGTTCAAAGACGTTTACAATTGCTCCTTAATTAAGATTCCCCATCAGTCGAAGTACGATTACTGTTCTGTTTGACTGGACAACTTTCGTGATTCTCCATTCCGAGCGAACTTTCATTAGTCTGTGATGACAAAAAGTCTGCTATTGAAACTCCATTTTCTGCCTTTTCGTAAACATTAAAAACTGTTGTTGTCGAACACTTCACAAGTGCAGCTGTTTTTCTGATACTTGATCCGACGCTTCGAGCACCTGCACTCATCCCACGTACAGACACTACTAAGTCCCTTTTTTCCTTATTTTTTCACAAGCAACACGATGCAATTGATGCTTCATCATTTCTGCATTTTGAATTAACAGCTATCTTGCCCTCTAGTGGCAACTATGTGAAGTTATAGCTGATTTCCGTAAAAGTGTCAAGTGGGAATAATAATTTGACCACTCACTATAATCACGGTGATAAGGGACTATATTTTTAGGTATTATGCCAATTAAAAGAACACATGGGATTTGATTTATGTTACGCGTAAGTTGTTCTTGGCTGGGATGTGTGTTCAATTCGCGTCACACTTCGAGGCTGTACTCTAGCTGCGTAGCCGAGTAGTCATAAGTCTGTTGAGGGTCGACGACGACCTGCAAGGAAAAATATAATTGGGAGTCCATGAGGTGTAAATGAATTTTTTCTACAGTTGTTCTCATTTAAGTAAATCATGACCAACTTTGGCTTTTAATGAATTAAATAATCCAAATACATAGATGTACCTATATATTTGTATAATACTGTATTACGTGTTGGGAAAAGATTTCCGACATTTCCATACTTTTAAAAAGTGTCATTCTTCCTTCCGCAACTAAATCAGATAAGAAATAATCCTAAAATCAAACAGTACTCTTACTTTGCTTGGACATACATTGTTTTTTCTACACAAAATAACGATATTTTTTGCATAAAAAGTGGTGGAGAATTAATCCATATGGTGAGATTGAAAAACAAATATCACGTTAGAAGAAAAACTGATCAGAGTAAGCGCTTGTGAAGAACTTTTAGAAAGATATACTTTTAGAAACGGTTATCAACGATTCTAGCTTCAAAAAGGCATACTTACGATTATCCCGTATAATGGAAAATTACGAAAATTTAATAAATTTTCCATCATCATTCCTAGTGGAAAAAGGCTTCAACGCGTGATTATCAATGAGTGAGTGAATATTAACGCCGTACTCTTCATCTGCTCGAGGGCTTTTGGCGACGGTCCTCGTAATTGTGAACCATGCTCAAGTGACGAGGACGTTTGAGTTCTCGACAGATATAACATACATCGCTCCCCTACACGGCTGGTCTTCAGAGGTACTGGGCTCTAACTCATGACACTCCAGCCACGATCCGATACCTTGACCACTTGGCCACCGCGACCACTCGGGGTGATTATTTATCACTAAACAAAAAATTGATTGGACATAACAAACTGAAGAGATTTAAGATTACATACAAATCAAATGATGCCAAATGGAAAAATTTGCAGTTAAAGTCTCCTCCTTAAAATCCTTCGATAAAAAGGCATTTGCTTTTGGCTAAGTTATTTTTTGTAAAAGGTATTAAATTTTCATTTTCATTTAACTAACAAATGTTTAAAATTGGTTACTATATTTTTTAAAATTTCTACACTTCAGTACGATTAGAAATTTAAATATTTTAAAGTAGATATCACTATTTCAGCTACACACATTTGAAGTCTATGAATTTCTAAAAATTCAAATATAGTAGGAAATTTTCTCGGAAAACATGGCGAAGGGTCTGTGAAACAAAAAACCTTGGGAACCTTTGGTTTAAATTACTAATTGAAGCAAACATTATAGATATTTAAAAGAAGATTAAAAATACTACTGAAAAATTTCCTTGCCGGATAATGAATGAGAGGCTCGATTCTATTAATGTTAGCTTATATTCTTTGGTGATAAAAAACCAGTATTGTTTAATCAAAAATATATATGACGCATTCAATAAGAAAACTGTGCTCGATGAGCTCCGTCTCTTTGAGGTGTCCGACTACCCTAAATTTGTGAATTTTGACAAAAATTGATGAATTCGTTTCGCGATTTTATTTTATAGGCCATCTTAATAACTTTATAGAAATGCCAAGTTTATTATTTTCCATTCCGTAGAACAAAAACTGATATTTAATATGTCATACTTTAAAGCGAGTTTTTATCAAAATGTGTGTTTTTTTTTAAAAATGCTCAAACGAGGACACAGTGATTGCTAAAATAGTTTTGAAAATAATTAACTGAAATTCTTTTTGTGTATATCCTGTATAATAGTAGGAGTGTTTTAACTCTCATATTTATTAATCACTGTTTTTATTACAAAATTTACAGTCCCTTACGTAAATATAATCACCATTTTCTTAAGCAATTTCCTATAATAAGTAAGATAAAGAGCTCTAGTTTTTGTAAAATAATAAAATATCTCTTCTCCTGTAAGTCACTTCGAAAATGAATTGCAAAGCAACTCATCAATATTGAAAATTTGTTCATTAACTTTTGTACAGAGCCCCATTTATGTAATTGTTTTGTAAATTTTTTCCCATTTTAAATAAAAATTTTGTTTTTCTACTTTTAAAATGTACTAAATAAATCTAAACACCACTAAAAAATCTCCATATCCATTTTTTTTTAAAATTTGTTGCAAGTAATCGGATACCTGAAGGAAAAAAAATCAAACTTCGAAAGAAGTTTTTTTTTCTTTTTATTTCAAACAGATATCTCAGCAAATGGAAACTTTCTATGTTAAAAAAAAAACTCTAAAACCCATCCATATTCTTCACTCGTTTCTGAATCCAAACAGTTCATACATTTACGCATAAGTTGTTGGATAGGAGTATACTAGTGGCTTTTCCCAAGCTACTGGTCAAGTTCTTTCCATACTCCCTTCTCCATCATGCATCCACACTCTCGTGATTTTTCAAAAAATAAAAAAGGAGAAAAAAATCCCCAAAAAAGGAGTTCATGATCTCCAAGGAATACAAAAAGCATTTTGCGCAATTCTCCGTTCAGCTTGAAGGATGACGGATGCATTTATCTCTTCTGCTTACGCTGACTCTCCAGACCTATTTGCGCGTTTTGAAGAAAGGAAATAAATAGATGTTTAAAGAACAATGCACATTTCACTTGTCTTTGAATGATTCTGAAGACCCTTGAGACTCAATGGATGATTTTTAGTCATTACTACAACGTCCATTTGATTTAGTATGATGTTCGTATTCTACTTACAATGTTTTCCTAAGAACCCCTGAAGAAAATTGAGCAAAAGGAAAGAAGAAAAAACTGTGACTTTCAATTTTTGGGCAGAGTAGCTTGTAAAGAGTAGCAAATTTAAAAGGAAATTTAATATTCTATGGAATGTATCAGGATGCAATCTATTGACAATTTTGAACAGCATGTTAAGAGTTAAAACGGGCCCATACATTTACAATGCAACTAAAATAAAACATTTTGCACTCAACCAACAACACATGCATTCACCACAAATATGCTCTCTATTTTTTTTCTATCAAATAATGTGCAAGGATTAAACACTCACATGCATTTTTAACCCTCAAACATTAAAATATTGTAGAATAAGTTATTTAAACTGACTTTGGACAACAAAACAAGGTTTAATGAAAGATAGTCGCAAAGAAAATCAAAATTCATAGAAACGTAGATTTGTTTCGAATAATACGTTATAATAAACATATATAACACAGTAAAAAAATTAATATTTACGTTCTGACACTTGAAATCTCTTCTCTGCTACTATCTTTCCTATTTCGAGAGAAATTTTGATATTTTATAATATATTTTTGTGTGCCGATATATAATGTGGGCTGAAAAAATGCTAATTGTGGGTCTCATGTCGCGCGTCCCTGTTGAAACCCCAAGTGTACTTTAAATGTGTCAATCTCGAAGGCTAATTAGGACCACACAAACAAGGTTTAACTTGAAGTTGGCAGCAAAAAAAATCAATATTCATAGAAATGTAGGTTTGTTTCAAATAATGCATCATAATAAACATATATAAAATATCAAGAAAAAATTAATGTGTACGTCCTGACACTTGACTACTATATTTAATTGTTTTCTATTTCGAGAGAAATTTTCATATCTTATTGTATGCCGATATACAGGTCGGGCTGTAAAAATACCGCATATCGCCCGTGGGCCACGAGTTTTGCAGCCCTGTTGTAGAATATGGTCAATGAAGAAAGAGTATGGCATTTTTCCATGTAAGCAATTCGTAAGGGTACTTCATACGGAAACTTCATTTTTTATAATGAAAGCTTTTACGGAAAATGTAAACATTATTTTATCTTATAGTATAAGTGTGTTTGATGTTAAGAGAAAGAGAGAAAAAAATGCCTTTTTTTACTAATTTGCAATGTAATGTGTGTTTGATGTTAAGAGAAAGAGAGAAAAAAGGCCTTTTTTTTACTAATTTGCAATGTAATAAGACTTTATGACAGTAGATTACGTAGCGGAGTCTCGCGTATAATGAAGAATAATATAAATTCAACTTCAAAATGAGATAAACAAAGATTAGTATTAATGAATAAATATTGAAATATTTAAAAATTCTTATATATATTTCCATCTTAAAATGAAAATATCAAAGCTGTTTATATTCTAATATCTCTAAATGTTTTTGTCCTTGTGAAATTTTTCATTGAAATCTTGTTGTAAATTTTTTCAGCATTCAAATAATATAATTATTCAAATTGCCAAAAAAATTGAATTTTTAGGGAAATTATGGCATTTTTATTTACGAGATTTTAATGCAGTCTAGACTATTTAATAAATATTTGATTAGATTGTCTAGACTGATGTATGTTTTCGTATATTTAAAATTATCTAAATTGCAGATTTTACACATATATGTTTTAGAGGGTTTTATGATAAAGGACATGAAATTAATCATTTTTGGCATATATTATTTTTTTTATCTATTTTATATTAGGGGTATTATTGTTGTTTATTACAACTGCTTCTTATCTATATAAAATCCTACTGTTGCTGAAAATAATAATACATCATGTTTACGTATTTTAAATTTTTATAAAATACTCTTAAATTTTCGTTTAATAATGTATAATTTGAATAAGATTTAAAGTAAAGATAAAAAAGCAGAATTATTCCATTTTTTTCAATCATTGCAATTACACCCCCCCACACACACACACTCTGGGTCTTCATGTGGCCGCAGTAGCCAAGTAGTAATGGTCATAAAATCTTGACTGGTCTTGTCAAATCGCGGGTTCAATCCCTGGTGTTACTGACAACTCGCCGTGTAGAGGGAAATCCGGCGTTGCTCAAAGTCTTCCTGCTTGACTGAACTGAAGTTATATAAGAGGGCTATGTTTTTTAAATAAGGTTCGTTTGTTTTTTGAAAAATAACGAGAATATTTAGTTTTAAAAAAGCTTTATCTTAGGATTATACATACTTAAGATGCCGATTTTATTAATGCACTTGTCATACCTTAAGACTATGTTTTGAAAACCCTCTTCAAAGAAGTCTGCCGCCTGGTAGGACAGCCAAGAGCTCACGGCCGCTTTCATTTCTCCGTTGTTTATGAAGTGCTTCCCGCCAAGACTGTGTTTCAGGTACCGGAAAAGGTGAAAATTGCTGGGAGCAAAGTTGGAGCTGTATAGTGCATTCTCAGAAACCCTCCCAGCCGAAAGATTCGATTAAGTTCCGAGTCGTTCAAGAAGTGTGGGGCTTTGTGCTGCCGTGGGGAGTAAAACATCTTTTGACAGCATGCCACACTTTTGTTTTGCAATGTTGTTCAGAGCTTCCGTGGAGTTGCGCAGTGGGCACCAGGCGGCAGACTTCTTTGAAGAGGGTTTTCAAAACGCAGTTTTAAGGTATGACAAGTGCATTATTAAAACCGGCAACTATGTAGAAAAATAAGCCAAAGTATGTATAATCCTAAAATAAAGACTTTTTGAAACAAAATATTCTCGTTATTTTTTTTAAAAAAACAAATGGACATTACTTAAAAAACAGCCCTCGTAGGATAGGGGGCTACCAAACAGGTACATTACTCGTGAATTGACTGTAATTCAAAATTTCGAGATCCCACGCCAATAGTCTTCGCATTATTTTAGTAATTTAAGTAAGACGTGCATAAAAATGAAATCTAGGATTTCATAAGTCATATTCCTTTGTTGTTAAAACACTACCTTCATATACGTAGTTAGATTCAAAAGTTCCCGGACTGACTCTGCAACTTAAAAAATATTACCAGTTAAATTGCTGAAACACATCCTTCTTCGAAATAAGGTCGTTGAGCAGCAGCACTCTTGGGTGTTAAGTTCTTCGAAACATTTCTGGAATCCATTTCCAGCCATGACCTTCTATTCAGCCTGTGATACACTTTTACCTTTATCCAGTGCTTCTCAAACTTTCAATGTTCACGACCCAATATTCAATCATGATTTTCATCGCGCCCCCCCCCTTCATACCATAACAACGTATTGCATTCAATAATACTATTCTTTGACGCTGCTCTTAAGGGACACCGGCGTATATAAACGTCTCGCTTAGCCAAAACATTAATTTTCTGGACGTATATATGCGTCTTTCCAAAGTACGATCATTTCTGCACAATGCTATCCCTAAAACTATTCCGAAGGCTTTGGAATGCAATAAAAGGACGTTGACAGTGTGTTTGCGAAGGAATTACTTATTTCACAGGATTTGCTCCCTACCCCTTAAATAAAACATCACATTCACGCGTCCACGTGGAAAATGGTGGCATTGGGGAGCGAATCGCGTAATTTTTAATCGGCCGTTAAGGGATTAATTATAAATCGTACAAATTATCCAAGATAAGTGTTGGTACAAGTCCATGGGGTCACTGGTAGTTATCAAACTTGTTCTTTAGTTAGTATTGTTAAATAAATTGCAAAATACATTGTGCAGTACTGATACATTTATAAGTGTATTATATCAGTGTAAATGTGTATTTTATTTTTTATTATGTCAGAAAAAATTGTGTTTGTTTGCTTTCAGTAAATAATTATTTTTCAAAATAATCTTTTGTCTTCAACTTTTCAATATGCTCGCGCCCCCCTAGTAGAGTTTGACGCCCTCCTAGGGGGGCGCGACCCACTGTTTGAGAAACGCTGCATTTATCTGTATGTTGAAATCGACAACCCAGCAAGTGACGTGTCAGTTCAAGAAATATTCTGAGGTTTCAGGGGGCGAAATTAGGTGAGTAAGAAGAATGTGGTGAAACAGTTTTCATTTTCACCCCGCCGTTGTTAGAAGCACGTTCTCACATACCACCGCAGAAAATTTTTCAATGTTTTCAGCAGTGCGGGAAGTCTGTGGACATCCAGACAATTCGTCGTCTTTGACACTTTACCTGTCATTTCTTAAAAGTCGATGCCACTCAAAATCATGCATTCGCGATAACGTATAACTGCCGTAAACAGGCTTCAACATTTCGAAAGTCTTCGTAGCAATCTTATCCAAGCCAACACAAAGTTTGATATTATTCTGTGCTCTACAAACGCAATTGCTTTCAATCGCAGGCTCTTAAATGCATCTTACTACAAAATACGACGCAGTAGCAAGCCACCAATCACGTGGTATGATACAAACATTCTTTAAAAAGGGGGGGGATAACACAGAAATGCTATTGTAGTCGATCTACTGCAAAACTTTTTCACGTTTTAAGCTCATTCCGGGTACTTTTAAATCCTACCTCGTAATTTAAATTCTCATCCAACAACAGAATGAACTTTTATCAGAAAAAGAAAAAAACTGCTTGTGTGCTTGTTCAACTGATATGTATGTATATTCTAGCTATCATAATGCGGTATTACCTTTCCCTCTACCTTAAGGAGATTCTTAACCATTAATGAGGATACGTACTCTAGTAGGTTTCGCAGAACCATTGCTCACTTTATTGCTTCTAAAGTTCTTCTACCTCTTCTATTAATATATTATAGCTTAAGGGTTCTCGTTAGTTCTAAGTCAGCTCATTATTTTAACGGAGTCCTTAACGAGTTGCTAGGGAGTCGATAAATGGGCAAATCATTCCTAAAATGACCTTTGGCTATTAACTGTCTGAAAGTGGGTATTTTCAGGCAACGGAAGATTCCTATACTTGCTCTCTATTTGTCCACTTCTAATTAATATATTAATGATTCTCAAAGTGGTACAAAAATAAATGAGTTTACTTTCTTTTCAATAAAATGCTACCTGAGAGTAAAAAGGGAAAAAGAAAGGGAACATTTTAAATTTATTAACAACAAGGAATTTCCAAAGCAATAGCTGACAAAGATGCTATTATCTCTACCTAATTTAATTCCGTGTAGTTAAGTAACGAAAGAAGATTTGTGATGGATAGTATACATGTAGCTTCTTATCTGTATATTTCCTTAAATTCTAGTTATTTTTTGTGACTTAGGAAGGATATTCCACCTCTTTTAAGAAATTATGTGGCATATCCTTCCTAAGTCACAAAAAATAACTAGAATTTAAGGAAATATACAGATAAGAAGCTACATATATACTATCCATCACAAATCTTCTTTCGTTACTTAACTACACAAAGGAATGCATTTAAAATTCGTTATAACGTATTTTAAATGCATTCTTTTGTGATTTCTTTGTAACCTAGTGGCTAAGGTTTTGAACTCCATGTCTTGGATTCGAACTTGTCCGATTCTCACAAGGATGTCTTGTGAAGTAATACGTTGAGGCTAAGCCCTTCAATGAAGCTACACCTCAAAATCCTCACATGATTCAGAAGTTAGGAAAAGCCAATTGTGTGGTTCACAACAATAGAACTGTTCCAGTTAAAATCATAAACTTAAGTTTTGTGATATTAGTATAACGTTTAATGAGACCACGGTACCACCCTAGTGGCTATGGTCGTAAAGACGTGGTTGGCGTGTCATGAGTTCGAGTACTGGTGCCTCTGAAGACCCATCAAGTAGAAGTGCTGGTGCACGTTAAGTGTGTGCCCACCCCAGTTCTCTCATTGGCTGAGTGTGATAGATTGGAGACGTTCTCGTTTGTCGAACGAATTCAAAATTACAATATTTGTAGCCAATAGCTTCGCATTGTGACGTTAATAAACACTCATTTACTCAAGAAACTTAGTGGTTGTGGATGCGAAGTAGTCAAGGTTTTAAACTTGTGGTCGGTATTGTGTCCGCCCACTCGCGAGTCTCAATGCTGAAACCACCAAAATTTCGTCGTGTTTAGAGACTGATGATCGTCAGATCTGTTAAAATTAAAATTTCTCAATTGATGTGGTGTAAGAATTTCAAGGTGCTTCCGGTTATGTGTCGTCCTCGTCACATTACCGTAATTTAAATTTGCGAGGTACATTGCCAAAAGCCCTCGTTGCTTTAAAATGCTGAATTAACAAAGAAACAGTCATGACACCAATTTCAAGAATGTTAGTCAAAGAATTGTTTCAGTAACTTCTAATTCTGTTTTAATTTCGATATCAGTCTATTTAACAGAAAGATATGAATCATCGTAAAATAAAAGACTCATTGTATATTTTAAAACATTAAATATTTAATAGGTGAGATTTCAATAACAATGATGGTGGAGAATAATCCCTTTCTCCCAATCCAAAAAACTTTGAAAGAAAATATTCAGAAAATCATCCTTGTAATTTCGCTTTTTTCTAGGTACAACTCATAAAACTGGAAATGAGTATGATACTTAAACCGAAGAACTAAAAAATGATTATTATATATTGAAACTTTGAAGCATATAAAATAGCTCCGAAAATTATTTTAAACCAAAATCTATTTCCATTGATGACTGTATTGATGCAGTAGAATGATATAAAATTATTTCAATATTAATATTTTAATTTTATTAAAAATAAATTTTAAGAAATCTTCCTTATCGTGATACTTCCAAAAATAGTTTTGTTTCTCCTATTTTTATTTTTTTTTTTTTTTTTACTTTTCAAGCAAGCAAATTCAAATAGAAGAAAACACATAAAAACTTCAAGTTAAAACAGTACTCTCTTTTCAACAAAGGTTTTTACAGTTCTTTTAATACGGAACCTACTTAATATTCGCAAAAGCTTTCCGTTTCGATACGAATTCCTATTTTAATCATTATAATGGTCTTTTAAAATGTTTCAAATGTTCACCTATCTGGCACACGTAATTCGTTAAAAAAGGCTTAAGTCAAAACTTTGAAAACCGCTAATGTGATAGGCCAAATTGGAAATAATTATTACCGATAGTAATTTCTCTGTTACAATATCCTTTTAACTGAGAAGGAAACAAAGTAACCTTAATAGCATTAATGGAAGTGTATTAAACATGGCTTTTCGATAGACCATTTGTGGGATATGTTTCGGGAATTTCGTGAGTGCAATATTTATGTGATTGAATATGCTCCTAAAAAAAGCATGTAGGGAACTATTTTTCCTTAATTGCCTTTGTGGTACATTTTCTTCGCTACTCTTCTGGAACTGTAACGAATGTCATTCGCGAAATAATTAAACATAATGTAAGTTTGACATATTAAAATGATTCAAAATTCCAAGCTGTTTCATTCAATTTTAGCCATTATTTTTTGTTTATAAAAATTTAACTAATGGTTAATAATGTATTGAAATTTCACCTGGTTAGTCATGTTGCATTTATAAAAAGTAATACCATCATGGATCATGGTGGAAATGTTTTCATTTTCCATAAAGTGCATAATTTATATCACGTATATGTTACAATTACACCAAATGACATTAAGATGCTGAAGTTAATAGCTTGGAACGTAGTTTTGTTATAGTTTGCTGTTATGTAAACTCTCAGAGCATTTTTACCGTATTCATTATTATAATGAAAAACTAAAGATAACTACTGATATCATCAAAAAAAAAATCGGTTATTTTTGTAACGTAAATCAATGTCGCAGAATTTTTGATTTATTTTAATGGATATGTATTTGTAAAGCATGTTGAATTGAATCTGATGCAATGCCTATACATTTGCTAGAGATTTTTAAGATTGTATTCCATGAGGAAGTTGATGTGTCTTTTGACATGCATATTATTTACATTTCGTGTTCACATACATCGATGTAACTAAAATTCTATCCTAATCCTTGCCGCAACGAGACTAGATTTTAATTACGCTTTACTATAGGATTTCATCTAAAAGTCTACTTATTTTAATTACGCTTTATTATAGGATTTCATTTAAAAGTCTACTTATTATAATATATCGTCGCATTGAAAACGTATCAGTTTATATAATATGTAAATCAACTATTAAATTTAAAAAAAATCTTTTTAAGAATTTGAAGAAAAAAAAGAAGATAATAATAATGAAACACTTATACTCTTTATTGATGTATAACTTATACAATGCTTTTAACTGACTGAAACACAATTTTTTAAAAAATCATTTATGAATTAAAAAGCTTAAATCTCTATTTTAAACTGTTTGCTAAAATTATAAGTATATGGAATTAAGTAAAACCCATTATTGTTTGATGCTGGATTTTATTTGTAATGTATATATCGCATCGTATAATATCACTAATGTTTGTGTTGGCGCGTTTTTAAAATTTGTTTACATATGCTGGTTGATGATATTATAAATAGGTGACGCTATTTTCAAATTTGGATTTGTTTATTAGTTTGAATTATATAATGCAATTCTCTCTCTCTCTCTCATTTTCTCTGTTAAATGATTCATTATATGGGTCATGTATGATAACACGTAGGGAAAAAAATCTGTTTTAGATCTGTTGCTAATTATATAAACAGTAAAAGCTGAAGGAACCATGTTATAATTTAAATTTTTTTATGTTTGAATTTTTGTAATTTATCGTATGTAATATCGCCAACGTTTGCGTTGGAGAAAACTCTGGAAATTTTTCCAGAGCCAATGGCTTTAATTTTATCATTTTAATGTAATCCAGTAATTCTCAAACCGTGGGGCTCATCCCCTTAGGGAGGCGTGTTAATTTTACAAGGGGGCTCAAGCATATTAAAAAGTCAAAAACAAAATATTTTTTTTAAAAAAATTGTTAATTTATTGAAAGTATACAAACAAAATATATTCAGCCATAATAAAAAATGAAATTCACATTTACAATGATCCAGTACAGTTATAAATGTACCAGTACTGTACAATATATTTTGAAATTAATTTAACAATACTAAGATCGAGTTTAATATTTATCATCGACCCCATTGGCTTGTCATATATAAAATTACATACATAAATTAACACTCATCTTGTTAATTTGCATGGTTTATAATTAATCCCTTGACTGCCCATTAAAAGAAAAGAGATTCGCTCCCCACCGTCTTCCAAGAAGGCTTGCGTATGTGACGTATTGGGGTGGGGGGAGGAAGAAAGAGGGGAAATAAGCAAATCCTCTGACTTAAGTAAATCCTTCTCCGACACTGCCAAGGTCGTTTTTATTGCATTCGAAGGCTTTCGGAATACTTTTATGAATAACAGTGCACAGAAAAGATCGTACTTCGGAAAGACAAACACATATGTCCGGGGCAATTGACGCTTCGGCTAAGAGAGACAGTGGTGCTTAAGAGGTTAAAGTTCTATTTTGTAGCTTTAGCGCCAAAGTATAATATTATGGAATTCAATACATTGTTATTGTATGGAAGAGGGGGGGGGCAATGCAAATTATGATTGAATATTGGGTCGTAAATATTGAAAATTTGAGAAGCACTGAATATGGCAAAAATTAAACTCTTGTACGACGTAAGATTTTCACATTCACATAGTTATTTTTATTTTTTTAGATAATAAAACAATTTTAAATCTTATCAGCTTGGGACACCAAACTATTAGATATAGTTATAATTATCATCATACAATGTAGATCCCATTATTAATATTCTTTCTCAAATGAACTCTCTTTATTATAACTATTTGCCTTATTTTACAGTATACAAAAAAAAATCAAAATATTCATATGGCACCTTAAGAACATACAGGAATAACTGTAAGCGGTCATTTTTATTTCTCTGAAATTATTAAGAATAAAGTTAAAAACATGTTTTCTTCATTTCTATTCTGAACATTTGGCGATGCAACGCCCTACATGCCAGATTGCCAATTAAGAAGCAGTACGTTTACAATGACGAATGAAGATCTATCTATTCTAAGCACACAGAGGGTAGCTTGAAGTGGGTGAAAATTAATTCCGCTTTGCTGTCGTCCATCAGGGTGGAATACGGGAGCTTTTAAATTCCCGCTTTGCGATTGGAATGAAAATCAGTTTATTCACGCTCGAGTGAGTGATTTGAAACTTTCAGTAAAGCATCCAGAGCCTGCGAAACATTTCAAATCGGGCGAATAGTCTGATCAGGGTTCCTTTCAGGCAGAAAAGGTTAGGAAATTAAGAGAAATTTTCTTGGAAAAGCGGTGATATTAAGGGGAAAGATACATTATTATGCAGAAGTAAATAAACACATTCCACCTGCATTAAAAGATAGTAGAAATGCTCGATGTTGCTCGGAAATTAAATATTTTTAGTAGAATTTAGGATTAACAATTAATCTTGGATATTGAAATAGATGAGAAAATTTTACGCAACTTTTCCTTCTAAAAACATGTAAATAAGAATGAAAACAAATATGTCATGATATGCTACAGATACGTTAGTGGGCAGTTGAATACCCCTCTACTTAGCCAATTTGTTGTTTTTAAATTGTACAAGTCATTTTAAATATAATTTATGATTGAAAAGATTTCTATGAAAAGGTTCCTTTAAAAAAAGTGTATGTGCTTAAGACCACACGATAAAAGTGAAGACTTCAAATTTTGTAATGCTATTTCAGCCATTAGTTCGGTGAATAAAAAACAAGGGGATATTATTATTGTCATATAAAATTATTTATTCATATGTATGTACTCATAAAGTAATATATTTTGTGAAATATACAATCACATATTTGTGAACTAATTGTATTCTAAGAAGAAAACAATAGGTTTATGGTAGCTGAAGTAGGTTGTAAATACTTTATAAATTCAAAATTATTTATATATCTAAAAACAACTACCGTCACGCGTTGTTCCATACTTCATTGGGCTTTCACTTGGATCATTTGAAATAATTATTCCCTAGGAATTGTCTCTTATGAAGTTTGTATCAACTGTTCATCTTTTGGGAAACAAAAAACTAACTATATAAGCGCAAAAGAGAGAAGGCTGAGTATTACTCAAAACCCGGGGAAACACCCCACATTTGGTCACGTGATGTTTGTTTAGTGTTGCGTATGTCGCGGACTATGGACGAAATTCACACCAGGCAGACGCCAAGCGGGGGAATCACGTGACAAATTGGGCAACAATTGCACGTGTTTTGCATTACCGTGCTAGAACCGTATAAGCAAATTGTTGACATTCTTTAGCTTTAATTTTATCTAATTAAAATATGTGATATCATTGTATTTCTTGCATTATTCTAGTGTATATATTTGTTAGGAAATAATCTTAACAACTTTTTACATAATTTTTGTTTTTTTGTAATTTATTTATCTAATTAGGTATTCGTCTGCTTCGACTAGTGTTAGCTGGTGTATTTGTTTATAGTTCTTGATTCACTTAGATATAGCTCTCAGTTATTTTAGTTCTCAAAATTTTGTAGTTCTTTTTTTATATTCGATGACAAATTTGTGAGCAGTGAATTATTAATTTTTTTTATCAAAAGTGTTGTAAAAGCAGAAACGAAGAGAGTAAAGTACAAGTCATCTGTTCAGATCAGAACAACTTCCGAGGTAAGTTATAAATTATTTTGTGTTCTAATTTAGATACTTTCTGAAACTATTATGATTGCATTGCTATTTACTCATTTATGCTTTAGTTTAACTCATTGTTATAAAAAACAAAATAGGTTTTAATAACATTAATATTGTTATTTATCATTGAATTATAAGTTGATTCTAAAAGATTAAAAGTAATGGCAACTATTCAAATTTAGAAGCTTTTTAAACTTCTGTAAAAGAAATGTGAATGGACAAATTTAAAATTTTGAATAGCTATATTATCAATGATAAGTTTATAATTTGATTCTTATATTTTAGATTAGCATTGAATATCAATTGCATTGTTTTCTATTTTAATGAATATTCATTATTATGCTTTAGTCATTACATAGTTATTGCTATTTATGAGTAAATCCTAATTTGATTCCAACACAATAAAAGTAAAGCAAGAAATGCCAAACCATTTTGATAAAGCAATGTAAATTTTTTCATTTAAAACTTAAATTCAATATGGAGAAATGTTGTGTTTACATTAAGATTCTCTCAAATTGTTACTAATTTTTCTTATAAGGCATAGTATTTTTAAATCAAGCACTTTATAATGGGTTTTTATATTAAAAAAAACTGTTAATTTTCATTTATTTAAAATTTTTATTCATAAAATTTATTTAAATTTTGGTTTTTAGATAAAATAATTGAATATAAAATAAGCTGAAAATTAACTTTGGCACAAATCTTTCAACATTTATTAACCAGTAGACTAATATGTAAATACCGAAAACTCATATAAATTTACAATCTAATTTTAGAATTTATTTCTTTTTAATATTTAATACTTTTTTTAAAACTTAAGGTTATAAGTGCAACATGCACTTGTCCTGCTGGAGGCACTCCAACATTTTGTAAGCAGGTGTTTGCAACGGTTATGTTCCAACGGACAACAAAGATGGTTTCTGCAAAAGTGGAGACAGATCGAGCTACTTGGTATACAGCTGGTTTGCGGGTAGATATTGAAAGTACCGAGATGGTTCAGGACGATGCAGATTGAAATGGCAAGACTCTTTGAAAATTGTTATTGTTTGGAAGTGCGAGTCGTGATATGATTTAAATGAATGAAATGTGTCCGCATCTGCAATGAGCAGACAACATGTTGCAAGGACAGAAATCACCACGGCACGAATTGAAGAAACTACTTAGATTGATCAACGGGTAACTCAGCTTGAAATCTCGTCAGAGCTGGGATTGAGCTATGGTAGCACGCAGTATATCATTTTCTGATGTGCTGCGATATTGTACTGAGACTGGCTCAATGGACAAGGACCTGATTTCTACCTAGACGGATTAAACAAGTAGGTTCTGCATTCTCTATGATAAATGCCTAAATAGACTTGGTGATTATGACGAAATGTGATAGGTGAATATGCCTCTTAATTCCCTTTTTGTATTTTCTGTCTATTGTAAATAAATATTTTTTGTTCGACTTATAACCTTTTTTTCTGCTCACCCCTCGTAATTATGGATATTTCTTAATGATTCGTGGATTTTATAGATGTATCTGTTTTACAATGTTAAGCTTTTTAAAATAATTTTGTACATAAAATATTAAGAGTTGACAGGGAAGTATTTCATATATATTTATCCTCTGATGAAAATTTTTTTTACAACTTCATGAATTGCATATTTTATAATAGTGCTGCTTCTCAGTATAAGATATTTGAAATGATCCTGTAATTTTGTGGTTTTCTTTATCAATACTATAGAAAGTTCTTAATTTTTTCCCCTTTGTACTACTATGCTATTAGCTCGTATACTCGTTCTTCACACGGGTGGGAATTTATATATATCAAAAATGTTATGCATGAATTTTCTCATTTTTTTTCAGCATTTAGAGATGAAAAGTAACAATTGTCTATAAAATATATTACATTTACGTCAAGTTTGCCTACCTACACTTAAAATTCAAATTAATATTTTATTTCATTGGTGATCAGTTCTTTGATGAAAATGAATTTTATTTTTACAATGTAAATACTTTATATATATAAAGATATCTAAAATGATTCTAATAAAATAACAAAAATTGAACATGGCAAAGTTTTTATAAATAAGTAAATGTAACGACTCAAATTGATATTTCAAAGACTTGTCATTCAATTCTTAGCATTTAATAATCTCCCACTTTGTGGAAACCATGAAATAATATGAACAGCTATAAATGGAAATTTTTTTAGTTCAATAGAATAAATAAATATGACCCTGTGTTAATGTATCATTTGTAAACAAAATTTTAAAAAACCTCTAAAAATAGAATTGTGCATCACTTAGCAAATTATAAAAATAACCAGTAGAGAAATTTACATGTTACTTCTATAACACTGCAATATTGATACAGTTTTACGTGAATAGATTTATATAAATATACCAAATATTAATTCTGATTTAAAAACCTGCGAAAAACATGAATTAGAAAAAAGTTACAAGACATTTGTTAAGTTTACAACAAAAATGTAGATGAAGTCAGTTAGCAACAGAATTTGATTTTGAATGTAAGAGATTTAAATAACACACAAGATATATTGCAATACATGCAAAATAAATATAATGAGTTATTTCTACATGTATTAATTTTTTTAATACTTTTTTCTTAAGTTGCAATTACTGTAGCAAGTGTTGAGAGCTCTTTCAGCATATTAAAAAGTTACCTTCAGCAGTTGCTATATTAAGCATCAAACAAAAAAATTAAAACTTTTATAAAAATAACATCACACAATAAAAAACATGTGTATGGGTATGTGACACTTGGATCACAAGTTATTATTAATGCAAATATGTACTATATTAAAAATTTACATTAAAATTTTTAATAAATACTTTTTTTTATATGAAGTGCCTATAACATGTTGATCTACTTCGTTTATATTGTACAATATTAAGGGAATGTACCATCAGAAAAGTGAAATAATTTTCAGAAATTCAATTTAATTATCCTTAATTTTAAATAAATTTTTCTTATTGAATTACATATAATTTATAAAAATAATAGAAAATAATGATTTATGTATAAACAATAGATGGTTCCAAAATACAATTTAAACTTTTAAAAAAGTTTACTTTAAGCCATTGTTCATCTCATATTAAAGTGAGTTAATATGAAAGTTTTTGATTAATAACATTTATCCATTGGTGAAAATGAATTACATTTTTACAGCACAATGAATTGCAAACTAGATGGAAAAAATACAATACAATATATATATAAATGAATAGTCGCATAAAATTTCCATTCACAATTAAATTCAAAATTTATCAAACCAAACAAATATTTCTGTACACAATTTCAATGATGAATAACATTTATATATATATATATAAACAGCGAATCACAAGATTATTGTGTTGGACATTCCATAAACTTTTCAGGTCATAAAATTAATTGAATATATTTGGCCATAGTATTCAAAAATAAGCATTTTTCAAACAAGAAAAAATGTACAACCAGGCATAACAAATAATTTCCAGTAATTGAGGTGTGTGTGATTTTTTAAAATTGGTTTAAGTCACTTTGTTTTAAAGCTAAAAAGTACCCTTTTTAAAAAATGTTTTTTGGAGACAATAACAGCAAAAATACAATTTTTTTTTTTCAAATTATATTATGTTGATTCTGAAAGCAAAAAGTCAGTTTGACCAGCTATTATTTCACTGTTTAAAAAAAATTAAGAATTTAAATCTTTTCAAACTCATAATAGGCCCAATTTTTAAAATTTTTTAGTCATTTAAGTGATTTATGTTTCATAGGTTACTGCGAAAAAGGTTAGTATGGATTTGAAAATCTGTTTCCTTGTTGATTTGTAATAATTGTTTTTCTCGCTAAACTTGGAAAAAACACAAGATTTTTTAAAATATAACCAGAAATCTCAAACCAGAATCCATACTAACTTTTATAAAACATACCATTTGAGAGTATCTACAAAAACTTTCAACACTATCTTGAACAGAAAAAATTAATGAAAAAGCTTCTAAGTTACATAAACTATTTTTTAAAACAAAAATTGGCCTTGAAATCAATTTTAATTATGTAATTATAAGAACAGGATATACATAGCCAAGCAGAAATAATTTTAGCAATGAAAATTTAAACTATTAAATCCAAATAAACAACTCAATTACAGTAACACATAGCTAATTATGTACGAGATAAGACAAGTACAAGTTCAAAACACTCAGATTTTTTGTCAGATTTTAAAAAATGATTTTATTTCCTACAATAACCGTTTCTTTAAATGATCAATCAACCATTTGAGCAAAATAAGAAATTTTAAAAATTATAATGTAAACTAAAAGAACGAAATAATCGTAGCTACTGTAGTAAACAAACAGCACGTGGTCACGTGACATAGTTTTCACGTGATCGTGACGTCACATGAATTTAGTCCATTGAATCTTGGCCGACGCTGTTCAAACACGATTTC